>PVKH010015249.1:0-16167 GCA_004027955.1 Chaetophractus vellerosus | reverse complement strand
CCCCACCAGTCAGCCCGGTGTGGGTTGCCAGAGTCCTGTGCATATCAGCGGGTGATCAGGGCTGGCCAGTCTAGGGGAGGTAGATAAGCTCAAGATATATGATCTGCCTTCCTGCCAAGAGCAATTTGCTTGACAGGTCTCCTGCTTATAAAACACTAAGACATTCTTTTCAGTATTAAAAAAGTTTGGTCTTTGTGAATAAGGTGGATCTGCTGTGGAAAGGGGGGGAAATGGACAATTTGATTTTTAACAGCACTTGGTGGCTAGTGAGCACAGTCTGTAAGTTTGCCCACTGAAGGAAATGAAAATCAGTGGCAGTTTTCAGATGTTTGGTACCAGCATGTCCGTATGAGGGGAAAGTTGCTCTTTCAGGGATCAAAATAATCTCACTTTTTGAAATATGCAAGTTTTAGTGTTCTAAAAGGCATTGATAATCTTGCTCTCTCTTGATCTTCACGACAACACTTTGAGGGAAGCAGGGCAGTTGTTACTCCCATTTTACAGATGAGGGTATAAGTTTGCAAATATTCATCAACTTGGTCAAGACCACACAACTCATAAACATAAATAATGAGACTTGCCCCAAGTCCAGTTTGCTATACGTGGTCCTTCAAAAATACTCCATGGCTCATCTACACCTAAACTTTTGGCTTGCATTTTGTATGAACTTGTAAGATAAATAATGGTTGCTGTTATTTAAAATGACATAACTATGACAATCCTTCCCAAATTAATATATGAGCTTAACATAGTGTTAATCAAAATCACAGCAGAAATTTTTTTTAATTTATTTTTTACTTTAAAATCATTTGGAAAAATAAAGAAGTTAGACCACCTAATCTTAAAAGAGGGCCAGAAATGAGGGAACTAGCACTCAAAGTTATTAAAATATTATATATCTATAGTAATTAAATAAGAATGTTGCTGACACAGACTTGACAGAAAAATGGAAAAAGATGAATATTTCAGAAATAGATGTTAATATAAATAATAATTAAAACTATGACAATGAGAGCATCACAAATTAATAGAGAATGCTAGGAGAATTTGTTAGATATTAATTTTTTAATATATTTTTATTGAAGTATATCATTCATACATGAACATGCATAAACAATAAGTGTATAGTAAAGATTGTGAACTTACAAAATAAATATGCAGAACATCATACATGGGTCACATACATCACCCCTCCACCAACACCGTGCATTGTTGTGAACCATTTGTTACATACTATGCAAGAGTATCATCAAAATATTATTACTAACTATAGTCCCTATCTTACATTTGGTGTATTTTCCCCCAACCTACCCTATTTTTAAAAAATATATTTTTATTACAGAGGTTGTGAACTTACAAAACAATCATGTACATGTGTAGAATTCCCATACAGCACCCCTTCACCAACACACCACACCAAGTTGGAATATTTGTTACAGATTATGAGATAATATCATCAGACTATTACCACCAACCATGGTCCATAGTGTACATTTGGCACACTTTTTCCATACACCTTCACTATCAATACAGTACCTCTTTGGCATTGATGCAAGAATATTATAGTATTGCTGTTAACCACAGTCTATCGGTCGCAACAATTGTATTTTTCCCCTGCTTCTCCACATCACACCTCCCTGCAATAGTGATGTACATCTACTCTAGCTCACAGAAGGACACTCTTGCATTTGTACCCTCAACCACAATTCTCATCCACCTCTGGGTTCACTGTGTTATTTTAGCTTTCTTTCAATTGACATTTACTTCCCCAGTCTACCTTTTTCAGCCACAATCCCATTTATAAACCAGTTGCTACTCACTATAATGTGTTACCACCGACTCTATCCATTTCCTCACTTTTACAGTCAAGTTAATTAAAACTTCTACATACATTGAGCATCAGTAGTTCTTCTCAACCCTCCTCTTATCTCCTAATAACCTATGCTCTAGGTTTTAACTCCATGTGTTTATTCTTCATATTCAGTTCATATTAATGAGACCATGCAATATCTGTCTTTTTGTGTCTGGCTTACTTCACTTTGTATAATGTCTTCAAGATTCATACAGGTTATCATATGTGTCCCAATTTCATTTCTTCTTACTGCAGCATAGTATTCCATTGTATGTATATACCGCAATTTGTTTATCCATTCATTGGTTGATGGACACTTGCGTTGTTTCCATCTTTTGGCAATTGTGAATAATGCCGCTATGAACATCAGTGTGCAGATGTCTGTTCGTGTCATAGCTTTTAGTTCTTCTGGATATATTCCTAGTAGAAGAATTGCTGGATCATATGACAGTTCTATATTTAGCTTCTTGAGGAACCGCCAAACTGTCTTCCATAGAGGCTGCACCATTTTACACTCCCACCAACAGTGAAGGAGTGTTCCTGTTTCTCCACATCCTCTCCAGCACTTTTTGTCTGTTTTTTTAATAATGACCATTCTATGCGGTGTTAGATGATATCTCATTGTTTTGGTTTACATGTTCCTAATAACTAGTGATAAGGAACATTTTTTTCATGTGCTTTTTGGCCATTTGTATTTCCTCTTTGGAGAAATGTCTATTTAAATCTTTTGCCCATTTTTTAATTGGATTGCTTGCCCTTTTATTGTTGAGTTGTATGAGCTCTTTACATAGAGTGGAAATCCTTATGGGATATGTGGTTTCCAAATATTTTCTCCAATTGAGTGGGCTGCCTTTTCACCTTCCTCATGAAGTCCTTTGCATCACAGAAGTGTTTAAGTCTGAGGAGGTCCTATTTATCCATGTTTTCTTTCATTGTTCATGCTTTTGGTGTAAGGTCTAAGAACCTATCACCTACCACCAGGTCTTGAAGATGTTTCCCTACATTTTCTTCTAGGAGCTTTATGGTATTTGCTTTTATATTTAGGTCTTTGGTCCATTTTGAGTTAATTTTGGTATAAGATGTGAGATAAGGGCCTTCTTTCTTGCTTTTGGCTATGGATATCCAGTTCTCCCAGCACCATCTGTTGAATAAACTGTTCTGCCCCAGCTGGGTAGGTTTGACAGGCCAGTCAAAAATTACCTGGCTATAGGTGTGAGGGTCTATTTCTGAACCATGAGTTCAGTTCCATTGGTCTTTGTGTCTATCTTTATGCCAATACCATGCTCTTTTTACCACTGTAGCTAGGTAATATGATTTAAAGTCTGAAAGCAAGAGTCCCCCAAGTTTAGTTTTCCTTTTTAAGATGTTTCTGGCTATTCAGGGCCTCTTACCCTTCCAGATAAACTTGATAATTATGTTTTCCATTTGTTTAAAAAATGCTGGTGTAATTTTTATTGGGATTGCATTGTATCTGTATATCAATGTGGGTAGAATTGACATCTTAATGATAGCTAGTCTTTCAATCCATGAGCATGGACTCTTCTTCCAATTATTTAGATCTTTTTAATTTCTTTTAGCAATGCATTATAGTTTTCTGAATACAAGTGCTTTACATCCTTGGTTAAGTTTATTCCTAAATATTTTATTCTTTTAGTTGCTATTGTAAATGGAATTTTTTCCCTGACTTCCTATTCAGATTGAGCATTACAATTGTATAAAAGCACCACTGATTTTTGCATATTGATCTTGTATCCTGACACTCTACTGAAATCTTTTATTAGCTCTAGCAGCTTTGTTTTAGATTATTTGGGACTTTCTAGATTTAGGATCATATCATCTGCGAATAGTGAAAGTTTTACTTCTTACTTTCCAATTTGGATGCATTTTATTTCTTTCCCTTGCCTGATTGCTCTAGCTAAAACCTCTAGCAATATATTGAACAACAGTGGTGACAATGGGCATCCTTGTCTTGTCCCTGATATCAATGGGAAAGCTTTCAGTCTTTCACCATTGAGTAAAATGTTAGCTGTGGGTTTTTCATATATGACCTTTATCATGTTGAGAAAGTTTCCTTCAATTCCTATCTTTTGTAGCATTTTTATCAAGAAAGGATGCTGTATTTTGTCAAATGCCTTTTCTGCATCAATCGATAAGATCATGTGATTTTTCTTCTTTGAATTATTAATGTGGTATTTTAGGCTGATGTTCTTGTGTTGAACCACTCTTGCATGCCTGGTATAAAACCCACTTGATTATGATGAATAATTCTTTCAATGTGTTGTTGGATTTGATTAGCAAGTATTTTATTGAGGATTTTTGCATCTGTATTCTTTAGAGAAATGGGTCTGTATTTTCTTTTTTCATAATATCTTTATCTGGCTTTGATATTAGGGTGATATTGGCTTCATAGAATGAGTTTGGTGGCATTCCTGCTTGTTCAATTTTTTGGAAGAGCTTGAGTAATATTGGTATTAAATCTTCTTTGAATGTTTGGTAGAACTTACCTGTGAAACCATCTGGTCCTGGGCTTTCCATTTTGGGGAGCTGTTTGATGACGGTTTCAATCTCTTTAATTGTGATTGGTTTGTTGAGGTCTTCTCTTTCTTCTAGGGTCAGTGTAGGTTGTTTGTATGTTTCTAGGAATTTTTCCATTTCTTCTACATTGTCTAGTTTTTTGGCATAAAGTTGTTCATAGTATCCTCTTATGATGTCTCTTATTTCTGTGGGATCAGTAGTAATTTTCCTATTTTCATTTTTTATTTCATTTATTTGCAACTCCTCTCTTTCTTTCTTAGTCTAGCTAAGGGTTTGTCGATTTTGTTAATCTTCTCAAAGAAATAAATTTTGGTTTTGTTAATTCTCTCTATTGTTTCTTGTTTGTTTGTTTTCTATTTCATTTATATCTGTTCTGATATTTGTTATTTCATTCCTTCTACTTGCTTTGGGATTAGTATGCTGCTCTTTTACTAATTGCTCCAGCTGTGTAGTTAGGTCACTGATTTTAGCTCTTTCTTCTTTTTTAATGTAAGCCTTGAGGGCTAAAAATTTTCCTCTCAACACTGCCTTCTCTGCATCCCATAGGTTCTGATATGTTGTATTCTCATTGTCATTCATCTCGAGATATGTATTGATTTCTCTTGCAATTTCTTCTTTGACCCACTGATTATTTAAGAATCTGTTGTTTAATCTCCATATATGTGTGAATTTTCCCTTTTCCTGCCAACTTTATTCCATCATGATCAGAGAAAGTGCTTTGTATAGTTTTGATTTTGTTGCATTTATTGAGATCTGCTGTGCGACCCAACATATGGTCTATCCTGGAGAAAGATCCATGAGCACTTGAAAAGGATGGATATCCTGCTGTTTTGAGGTACAATGTTCTGTATATATCTATTAGGTTTAGTTCATCTATTATATTATTCAAGCTCTCTGTTTCTTGACTGATCCTCTGCCCAGATGTTCTATCCAAGGCTGAAAGTGATGTATTGAAGTCTCCAACTATTATTGTAGAGACGTATATTTCTCCCTTCAGTTTTGCCAGTGTTTGCCTCATGTATCTTGGGGCATCCTGGTTAGGTGCATATTTATGAGTGTTATTTCTTCCTGGTGAATCATTTCTTTTATTAATATGTAATGTCTTTCCTTGTCTCTAATAACAGTTTTGCTCTTAAAGTCTATATCATCTGATATAAGTATAGCTACTCCAGCTTTTTTTTTCATTACTGCATGTGTGGAATATCTTTTTCCAACCTTTCACTTTCAATCTGTTGGTATCCTTGGGTCTAAAGTGAGTCTCTTGCAGACAGCATATAGATGGCTCATATTTTCTTATCCATTCTGTCAGACTGTGTCTTTTGATTGGGGAGTTTAATCCATTAACATTCAATGTTGTTACTGTAAAGGCAGTTCTTATTTCATCCATTTTGATCTTTGGGTTTTATCTGTCATTTTATTTTCACCTCTTTTTTGACACTTTTAGTTACTGTTACTGATACAGTCATCATTTCTAGACTCTCTCCTAAGCTTCTCTCTCCTGTCTTTTCTTTTCAGGCAGTAACACTCCCTTTAGTGTTTCCTGCAAAGCTGGTCTTCTTGTTATAAACTCTCTCCTTTTCTGTTTATCTGTGAATATTCTAATTTTGCCTTCATTTTAGAAAGATAATCTTGCTGGATATAAAATTCTTGGCTGACAGTTTTTCACTTGCAGTATCTGCCTTCTTGCCTCCATGATTTCTGATGAGAATTTGGCACTTAATCTTACTGGGTATGCCTTATATGTTATGCATCACTTTTCTATTGCTGCTCTCAGAATTCTCTCTTTGTCTTTTGCATTTGACATTCTGATTAGTATGTGTCTCGGAGTTGGTCTATTTGGATTTATTTGGATGGGAGTACATTGTGCTTCTTGGACATGGATATCCATGTCATTCAATAGGGTTGGGAAATTTTCTACCATTATTTCTTCAAATATCCCTTCTGCCCCTTTTCCCTTCTCTTCTTCTCCTTGGATACCCATGGCACATATGTTTGCATGCCTCTTGCTGTCATTTAGTTCCCTGAGAACCTGTTCAATTTTTTCCATTCTTTTCTTCATCTGTTCTTTTGTATGTTTGCTTTCAGAGGCCATGTCTTCAAGCTCACCAATCCTTTCTTCTGCTTCCTCAAATCTTCTGTTATATGCCTCCAGTGTGTTTTTTATTTCATTTATTGCACCTTTCATTCCCATAAGGTCTGCTGTTTTTCTGTGTATGCTTTCAAATTCTTTTTTGTGCTCCCCAGTGGCTTCTTAATATCCTTAATATCTTTAACTATCTTATTGAATTGCTTAAGGAGATTTGTTTGAACATCTATTATTAGTTGTTTCAACTCCTTTATGTCATCTGCAGACTTACCTTGTTCCTTTAACTGGGCCATATCTTCCTGTTTCTTGATATGGATTGTAATTTTTTATTGGTGTTTATGCATCTGGCTTGCTAGATGTATTTATTCTGGGTGCGGTTTTTCCCTTTAGTTTAGAGCTTTCTTGTCTTTTCTCCCTTGCTGGTTGTGTAGTAGGAGTCAAGGATGTAGTTGGTGCTGTAAGCTATGGAAGCTGAAGCTGCCCATGTTGCCCCAGGACTTAATGAAGCTTCTCCCACCTTTCTCCTCTGTCAGGGGTAGGGGCAGAGCTGCAGCCATATATAATAATCCAAGTTGGGCAGGACAAGACTGTCTGTAGTTGCCTGGAGAGACTGATGAAGCTTCACACTCCCTCTCCTACCTTGGGTTGGAATGGAGCTATAGTTGCAGGCTGCAATCTAGGCTTTGTGGGTCCAAAATGACCACAGTTGCCCAAGTAAACTGGGCACCAGACCCCTTCCCCACTGGGGGTGGGAATGGACCCCCTAGAGTGTCCAACAATCTAATCCATGTGGGCTGAATACACCTGCAGTTGCCCTGAGAGTCTGAGGGTGTACTGTCCCTTCTGCCCTTTAGGGGGTGGGAATGGTACCACCAACGCCCAACAGTTCAGTCCCTGTTTACCCAAAAGTACCCGCTGTTGCCCAGAGAGGCTGAGGAAACACCAGCCCCCTCCTAACCTATTAGGGAGTGGGGTTGGATCCACAGGCACCCAATAGTTCAGTCCCTGTAGGCCGAAGGTACCCGCCATTGTCCGGAGAGGCTGTGGAGACACCAGCTCCCTCCTATCCTATTGGGGGTGGGGGTGAATCCATAGGCATCCAACAGTCCAGTCCCTGCAGGCTGAAATTGTCTGCCATTGCCTAGAAAAGTGGTGGAGACACCATCCCCCTCCTTTCCCATTGGGGGGTTAGGGTGGATCCACAAGTACACACCAGTCCAGGCTGTGTGGGCCAAAAGTACCTGCAGTTACCCAGAGAGGCTGGGCAAACACAGTCCATCTCTTGTTCTATTGGGGATGGGAGTGGAGCCACAGGTGCCCAACAGTTGGGTTTGTGCAGGCAGAAAATGCCTGCAGTTGCCCTGAGAGGCTGAGGGAACGCCAGCCCCCTCCTATCCTATGGGGGGACAGAGGTGGAGTTGGACTCGAAGGCACTCAACAAACCAGTTCATGTGGGCTGAAAATGCCTGCCGTTGCCTGAGAGGCCAAGGATACCCAGTACCTCTCCTATCCTATTGGGGTGCTGGCATGCAGCCCCAGGTGACTGACTATTCTGTCTGTGCCATCAGCGAGCACTTACAGTTGCCTGGAGAGCCTGATGCAGGTCCTACCAGCTTCCTCTCTGCTGGAGGTAGGGCTGGAGCCTAGGCTAGGGATGCAGTCGATCTTGGTGGAAAGAAGCCAGTCCCTGTCTTCACTGGATTTTCAGTCAGCCCAGCTTCCCCTCATGCCAGGGCGGTGTCAAAATGGTGGCTACCGGACTCTTCCTAACTTGGACAGGCTCAAACCCTAGCTGTTTCTAGGATTATACTTTAGCCAGCTGAGTCCACTAATCAGTGGCTGAGGTTGGTGGACAATTGTCTCTTCCTCCACCCTTTATGGGAAATGGAGCTTCTAACTCCAGCCGGGGAATAGCTGCTGAGGCAGCTTGCACCACTGGCGTAGGATGGACACCGGCCTCTGCGCCGTGGCTTGCAGTTTCCCAGAGAGGTTGTGCAGGTCCCCCCACCTTCCTCCCTGCCAGAGGTGGGGCTGGGGTTTAGGCTAGACCTGCAATCCGACCTGGGTGGAAAGATGCAGATCCCTACCATCACTGTAATTTTCCATCAGCCCCGCTTCCCCTCAGGCCGGGGTGTCAAAATGGCAGCTACCACCCTCCTTCAGACCTGGACAGGCTCAAAGTTTACCTGTTCCTAGGATTATAGTTTAGCAGGCAGAATTTACTAATCATTGGTTGAATTCAGTGCCACACCGTGTCTTCCTCCCCTGTTTTTTGGGAAATGGAGCTTCCAACTCCAGTCACGGAATAGCTCCCGAGGCGGCTTGCAGCACGGGCACCAGCCTCTGTGGCGTGGAGGGCTCTACTCATGAATCTTCTCTGCAGACGGGCAGTCTCCTCCTTCCATACTTTCAAAGATGTTGCAGGATGCTCTTCTGGTCTTCTGGGGCCCCCAAACAGGTGCTTTTAGGTGGCTCTGGGTGATTACTAACTGCCCTGTAGCATGAGCTGACTCCAGGGGCTCCTTACTCTGCCACCATCTTGGCTCTTTCATTCAGATATTAATTTTAAAAACAGGATCCTTAAAATGTGTTAATTGTTGAAATAAAGATTAAGCAGAATAAAGAGGGAAACATTAAAAAAATGAATTAAAAATATAGGTAAGTATTTACCTGATCTGAATGGGGAAAGACCTGCTGCTTAAATGCAATGAAAGAAATTGCAAAGGGAAAATATAAATGAATGTGACTTCCATAAGTATTTTAACTTCCACATATCACAAGAACATGCTAACCACTATAAAAAATAAACTGGGGAAAATATTTGCAACAAGTATGAGAGACAATGTTATATATTCTCACTATATGCAGAACTCAAACCAATTTAAAATCTCTGAGAATTCAATAAATAGGCAAAAGACTTGTGCAGATAATCCATAGAAAAGGAAATGCAAATGAATAATAGACACAAAAAGTTCAACCTCACTAGTAATATAAAGGCAAATAAAAATAATAAATTTTTGCTTACCAAATAAGTGAGGTTTAAAAAATTATCATTCTTGATGTTAAAAAGTTGCTATGAACTAAGACCACATACTGCTGTGGGTGTGCTAGGACTAACTCATTGTGAAGCAAGTTAACATCATGTTTCCAAAGTCCTTCAACTGTTGACAGCAGTTCAATAGTTTCCTTAACTTCAGGAATCTCTCTTAAAGAAATAATCAGAGGGGCCGGCTATATAGCCCAGTTGGTAGGGCGCCGGTTTACCACATGGGAGGCCCCGGGTTCGGTCCCCAGGCCTCCTTGAGTAGGCGGACCGCCTCGAGAGGGCAAGCCAACGTGGGCGGGCACGCTGCCGGGGGCAAAGGCAAGCCCCCGTGAGCAAGGGCGAGCCCCCACGAGCAGGCAGGCCACCGCGCCAGTGAGCTAACTCAGCAGGTCGCCCCAGCAGGGGAAGACAAGCAAACACAGAGGAACGCAGAGAAAAATGAACACAGAAAGAACAAGCAAAAAGGGAGGGATGTATAATAAATAAAAATAAATCTAAAAAAAAAAAGAAATAATCAGAGATATAACCAAAGATTTGTAGACAAGGGCATCATTTTTTTTAAGTGAAAAATAACCCAAATGTCCAAAATTGCAGGATGTTTAAGGAAATGATGGTTCACACAGAAACAAACTGTTATGTACTCAGCAAAAGTATAACAGAGAATTTTTATTACAAGAGAAAATACTTTTGACATCATGTTCATTGACAAAAATCAATAAACAATATTTATATATACAACATGAAGTCCACAGCTAGCTTAAATGCCTAAAAGTATATGGAAAGAACAATATCAAAAAATGTAGGAACTGCTTCTGCGTGGTGAGATTATGATTCTTTTTTTTTTCTGCTTCTTGAACTTTTGTATCCAAACCACATTTCCCAAAATGAACATTTATCATCATTTTAGAAGAAAAAAAAAACAAAATTTAAAAATGCATGGATACGTACATGCATGCTTGTACATAAATACGGTAACCTTGTTGACCCATGGTCCATAGGCCTTACACTTAAGATTTTTTCCAGTAGTGAAGATGGGTTACACTAATCCATTCATTTCTCATTGCTCATTTCCCTTGTGACATTACCAGATGGCCGGTCCAAATGGAGAAGATTGCTGGACCCATGCAACAGAATGTATGGTGCTGAATCCTAATCTTTAATGTTAGGAAACAACTCTGACCAATTGATGTGAAAAAATGTATCTATAGTAATGGATAAGACTAATTTTACCACTATAGCAGTTCTAAGTGAACTAGCACCACAGGTATACACTGGGCAATGGTTTGTGTCTAGGGATGAAAATTTATAACTTCATTTCCATGTTATTTCCAAATATCCAATTCCACGATTGAAAATTATGAACTGATTAAGTTTCTACTAATTAAGTTTCCATTATAGGGTAATCTGTGTTGAGCACTGAAATGGAGTCTGTTTATGTTAAATAACTAAAATATCCAGGTTTTTTCTTAACTACTCTAGCTGATCAGCTCTCCAATTACCTGAATTTTTAACAATTCAGATCATTTTATCTTTTTCCAGAAATTCAGCTATATATTTCTATTTTCATCTGGTAATTACATCATATATGTAGATCCCAGGCATGTGGCGTGTAGGGTCAGAGGTGGAGTGCAGCCAATTCTGCACACCTCTGTCCAACTCTGTCTTCAGTGACATTACATTGAGAGCTTGAAATTTGCCACAGGGGAAGGTTTCAACTCAGAAATCAGCAAATGCTGTCTGTCAGGCTTTTCATTCCAGAGCTTTTCATTCACTTACCAGCATGGAGCTGCATAGTAGGCACTCAAAAATATCTGTTATAGGAGCAAATGAATTAATTAGCTGAAGATGATGTTTATTATTGTTAGTTGTAGATCCCTTAAGATAAAAGGCAAACATCAGAGAAAGACTATCCCAGTTAAAACTTTCGAGGCACTCTGATCTAAAGTAAAAATTTGAGGTCTCTGAGGCAAAACATATGAGCTATTTGAATCTGATTTCTTAATGTTTCATCTAAATGAGTGGACACAACCATGCTCCCTCTGAATTTAGGGGTCTAGGGAGGCAAGTCTAAAAATGTTTATGGACCCAGGCCAATAGCTTCTATAATGGGGAAAATACACAGCTTCTCTTCCATATGTGTGTGTGTGATTGTATAAGGCTGTTTTCCCCATGGGGAATAAGACAAGAACCACAGATATTTATCACCTTTTCTAAGGTTCTTAAGAGTCTTAAAACTTGATCTCAGAGAATGTTAGAGTAACATAAACTTTTGTTGCAAAAAAAAATAAATCACTGCCACATGAAGGTTACTTGGTTTCCAGATGATTTGACAGCTAATCCCGAGGTAATAAGTAACTAATTTCAATCCCCACAGTGTGATGACGTTTTGGCAGTCATAATGGCAGAGAAGGCTACAGTTTAATATGAGTAATTACAAACCAGGCATTGCTAATTATTATCCAAAAACCTGATACCAAAATTTTGGATGTTGCCTCAATTATTACAAAAATTCAAAGGGATCACACCAAGTGAATTGCGATATTTCTGGCCAGCAAAATAAAAATGGAATAAAAGATCCACACTCCATTTAAGTTTTGGCATCGCAACGTGACAAGTAGGCATAAAATAAGTCAACCATGCCATGATCCAGGTGCCCAGTGAGGTTGGCTGGGACCAGCTTCCTTGCCCTTTAAACTGGTACCCCCACCCCCAGGTACTTGGTACAGGCTGTTTGCACTTTGTATAGAACAGCTGACGAGGAGCTCAGAGTTCCAGCCCGACTCTGCATCCCAGGTGATATAGGCAAATTGTGTAAACTCTTCAACTTCCAATTTCTATTAAATGGGGGTCATTGACTCTTCTCCAGTTTAAGTCAACAACAATTGTTTCCAATATATTGAATACTTGCAATGGTGCTGGTACCATGCTAAGCACTTAACACAAATTAATTTCTATTCTGTCATGCATGGCAAATATTATTATCCCATTTTATATATGAAAAAAACTTAGGCAGATTAAATAATCCATGCACAGTCATGCAGTCGATAAGTGTTGGAGCTATAAATTCTCCCTGGTACTGCCTGACTCTAATGCCCAGTTATTTTCACAAGACAATACAGCCTTTATTTTACAGGGTCTCTGTAAGGAATGAATGAGACCAGGATTGGGAAAGCACTTTGAAAATTATGAATTACTCTAAAATTGTTTTCAACTATAGAGCAACCCATGTTAATTACTGAGAAAGAGAATGGGCATTTGTTTTATAACTAATGTAGACACCCAGTTAGTCTCTCTACTCTAGTGAATCTCCTCCAGTCATAAATTAATTTGTTACTTCAATAAAAATAAGTTGCGGAATCTTAGAATTTTCTCATCTCAAATACCATCAAATGATAACCCTTATTGTCAAGCCCAATGCCTGGAAGTACCTGTCATATGTTTAATAAGCATTTAAGGAGTGTTCACTGAGTCCCAAAGAGTGATTTCTAAATTCTTCTGACTTTCTATTTTTGCACTTAGCTCTAGTTAAATGGCCTTTCTAGCAGAATGATGAATAATTTGAATCCCTATAGCTCATATTCCCCAGTAGATGTGAAGTTCTAATTTTTAAAATTTTTACACTTCCATATTACAACTACTTCCTCTCCTAAATGCACTATATATTAGAGATTTTGTTTTGAGAAACCTTGAAAATAGCAGGACAAAGGCTAACATTAATTGAGCGCCTTCTATGTGCCATTCACTGTGCAAGGAATTTAACAATATTTTGACTAATTCTTACAAACTCTGTGAGATCTTATGATAAATTGATGAATAGCGATAGTTGACAAGTGAAGTCTTCCGATTGTTAAAAAAAAAAAAAAAAGGACCACAACAAATGTCAGGAACCACAGGTATTAGTAGCTAATAAGCTGAAATGAAAGGAAAAGCTCAGTAAGCACTGAAAAAGCACGTGATATGACCCACTGAACACATTTCAGAAAGGCACAGTCCACTGTTGTGCAGTCAGTGCCCAGCTAACTGCAAACAAAGACATCTTCCCCTTCCTGCCTGTGTGCTGAGTTTTGGTGTATTTTATCTGGATGCTTTTTCACATATAATCACAAAACAAGGCAAACAAAAAAACTGTCCAGGAGGCTTATATTTTAGTTGAAAAATTAGTTGATTTGTTAAATAAACTTTGTCCAGAGGAGAATATCATATCCCTTTGAGATAACCAGAAACCCGTATATATCCTAAAAGCAAGAGTTCAAAACCCAGCCTGCAGGCTGAAATCATGTTTTTGGTAATAGAAAGCATATTTCTCAAATGGTTCCTAAAATTAGCTCCTTGGTTGACTTTCCCACTGCCTCAGTGAATCCTGCAGGTGCTTGTATATTAGAGCCACCATATGCAAGTGTATGTCCTTTGGCTGGCATGTCTATTTTTGGTTTGAAGAGAGAGAGAGGGAGAGAGAGAGCACAAGAGCTGGATTTTGTGCCCCTTCAGGCAACACTGACATCCCCATCAGACTTTTGATGGCAACAGAAACAGAGAGAGTGTTTGCATCTGGGCTTTAAGTCCCCAGAGGCATTGAATGTGGCCACAACGGGAAAAGCAATGTTTTAACTTGCAAAATGAGAAAATGTGATATGGCAATCATTAAGGGAAATAAACATGGACTGTGCCTAAGCATCAAATTTGTGTACAAAACTGCGGCTCAATAAAACCAACAGAGGGTAATATCCATTTACTTTCACTCCTTTAACCACAATCATTTAATAGGTTTAATCACTTTTGATGGAGTTGCAGCCCTAATAAATGTCACATTCCAGAGTTTCCAAACCTAATAGCAACGCTGGGTCCCTGCAGTTAAAATAACAACAAATATCCACAACTCAATTGCTCAAAGTTCAAGTGATCTTATAAACCAATCCAAATCTACTCCCTTGAGCCAATGATATCACTTGTTAGACTAGTCTAATAAATCACTTGGTCAAATGTAATCTCTACTTGCACAATATTATTTAGCACCTCATATATTCTGATCCCTCTTTAGAGCAATTCATTAATTAGAAATTGTCATATCTGCAAAATCAGGGTTATACTTGCCATCCTCATTTTTCATATAAAGAAACAAAAGAGCAAAGACTTCTTTGCAGGAATTCTTAGACACAAAACAATTCACATCCCATGTGTTATGAACTGTGCTTTCCGCTATTTTTGGTGCTATAGACCTCTGACTCCTAAACAGAGTCTCTGCTATGCCATCTAATTCCTGAGCAGACTTTATGCTCTTTTTTCACAATGTTTTACAAGTTGAAAGAGGAATCACAAAAACCAGTGGGACAGAGAGTTTCCAACTACAGCAGAGAGAGCAATCCTTGAAAACCTGAAAAGCTCCCATTAGATAGGGCAGATTGGAAGTCATTGGTGGTATGGATAAGAGTCAATGAGAAAGAGAGCAGATTCGAGGTTATCTAGCTGTGATTTGAGATGAAAGGGAAGACGGCGAATAGAGATTACTGTTCCTAGATGTGTGGATTTAAAAACAAGAAGAGGACTTTTGTTCGCGGTTCTTGACTATACTGGTCTCTCAGACTCAAAACTATATCATCTTTGAGACTTTTTCTCCCTCATCCCCTACATTGCAATCAACAATTCACTGAAATTCATACAAATCAGTGTCTCTACTATAAATCTACAGTTTCTATTTTCACTGGTACATCTCAGTTCAGACCCTTATTTTGCATTACTTAGAGTTTCCTAACTATTGGGCCCAGCATTGCACACCCTCTGCAATCTGCCTCTTAGCCAACTTGTCTGATTTACCTACCTCGATGCTGATGCCTGCATTTAAGTCCTCCAGGCCAGCCAGGCTCTCCACCAAAATTACTCTGCATTTTCCTACATCTCTGCCTTTGTTTGTGCACCTATCGCCACCTGTCAAATGCTTCGCCATCCTTCAAGATCCATTTCAAGTATCATCTTCCCCATGAAGCAGCCTTGGCCTCTTCAGCCAGAAATGATCTTTCCAGTGTCTGATTTCCTCAGACCAGCCGGACACCCACTGTTCATCATACATGGCTCATCAAGGCTTCTTTTTTTATTGGAGAAGCTGTAGGTTTACAGAAAAATCATGCAGGAAAGACAGAGTCCCACACACAGTATTCCCTATTAACACTTTGCATTAGCATGGTATTTTGTTACAATTGATTAAATAATATTACTAGATTGCATTATTAACTATAATTCATAGTTTACATTCAGGTTCACTGTTTATTGTAGTCTTTATTTTTAAATTCTATTAACACATACACAACCTAAAATTTCCTCTTTTAACCACATTCAAATATATAATCCAGTGGCATTAATTACATTTCACAATGCTGTGCTACCATCACCACCATCCATTACCAGGAGTTTTTTATCACCCCAAGCTAGAAACTCTCTACCAATTAAGCATTCACTCTTCACTCCCAATCCCCATTCGGGCCCCTGGTAACCTGTATTCTAATTTATGATACTACGAATTTTCCAATTCTAATTATTTCATAGTAGTAAGATTATACAATATTTATACTTTTGTGTCTATCTTCCAAAACTTGAACAGGAGGGAATGCTACCAAACTCATTCTATGAAGCAAAAATCACCCCACATGCGAATAT
>PVKH010015248.1:0-16175 GCA_004027955.1 Chaetophractus vellerosus | reverse complement strand
TGGCTTTCCCCACTTGTGGGCGGTCTCTGCGTCCGTTCACAGCCGGCGCTTGCTTCAGTTCGCGGGTGGCTGGCTGCGCTCCATCCGCGGGTGACCTGCCCTGCCCGTGGCAGCTCTTGCCCTGTCCGTGGCAGCTTCTTGCCCTGCCCACGGCGGCTCCGGCCCGCCCATGGCAGCTTGCCATTCTCAAGGTGGTCTGCCCGCTAGGAGAGGTTCCCCGGGAATCGAACCCAGGGCCTCCCATGTGGTATGCCGGCGCCCTATCCACTGGGCTATCGAGCCGGCCCCCAGAAGCAGCTCTTGGCCTGGCTGTTGGTTCACTACTACGGGCTTCTCAAGGTGCTTACCAACCACCTGGGACTCTTGATTCAGCAGGTTGGAGGATGAAGGGAATATACATTTCTAATAAGCCTTCTGTTAATGCCAATGTTGCTGGTATCCAGTCCTGTGCTGTCCAGTATGGTCACTAACCACATGTGGCTGTTAAGCCCCTGAAATCTGGCTAGTCTGAATTTAGTGTAAAATAAATACCGGATTTCAAAGGCTTAGTATGAAGAAGAGAAAAAGAATGTGCAATATCTCATTAATAGTTTTTATAAATTTCATATTGAACTGACAGTATTTTGTATATGACGGGTTAAATAAAATGTTACTAGAGTTATTTCACTTTTTTTTTTTTTAATTTTTAAAGCTACATATGTGGCTCCCATTATATTTCTATTGGACAGCCTGCCCTAGACTTAACCCACCCCATTCCACAGCTATGAGACTTCTAGAATAAAAGGTGACCTATCTTTTCCCTTAGGTTGTTCGAAAGCATGCCTTTTGTTCCCAACTATTTTGCACAACCAGAAGTAAAAAATAAATTTTTTAAAAAAAAAAGCAATAACTTATTTTTTTAAAATACTACTCCTCTCACTTCAGTTTAAGTACCTCTTAGGACACTACTTTTCTCTCCCTACGCCTTCCACGCTCTGAGTTCGTATCACCGACCCCCAAGAAAACAATAACAGAAAAGCGGTCTCCTAACCCTGAAACCAGGCCCGCTACCAGTTGCCGAAACCGAGGCAGAAAAACCGGGTAGTCAGCGAGTAGCGCCCTCTCAGCTCCTCCTCCACTGCCGACCTCCCCAAGATGGCGGACGGCAAGCGCCCGCTTCCGGTTCCGGTATGAGCGGCCGGGTTGGGGGGGCAAGATGGCGGTGGCAATAGGAGTCCGTGGCCGGTGCGAGCTGCCGCCTTGCTCCGGCCCTGGCTGGCTCCTCAGCCTTTCCGCCTTGCTGAGTGTGGCGGTTCGAGGGTCCTTTGCGACCACGCACTGGGTCGTCACGGAGGACGGGAAGATCCAGCAGCAGGTAGCGGCTAGGGCGTCCCTCTGCGCCCGCGTCCGCCCTCGCCCGGGGGGGTATTCCCCGGCCCGGCTCGGCTCGGCTCAGCTGGGCTCAGCTCTGCTCCAGGCTGTTTGGCTCGGAGCGGCCCCGCCCCCAGTCTACCTTCCCACCGTCGTGGCCCAGCGACCCCGGCGCTCCCAGTACTAACCGGTGCGATCTCTTCCCGGTTTGTATTCTGGTCCTTGCCTCGGGCGCCTAGAACCTCTCAAATTCCCACCCTTGTGGCCGCGCGCCTGTAGGGGAGAGTCGCTCGGTTGTGGTGGGGGACGGACCTTGGGGACACTTCGTTGTGCTGGGGTTTTAGAAATCACGGAATCACCATCCCTGCCGCTGGTGCCTCTTGGGCCCAAGCGTCACCAGCTCTCCCCGAGGAAGTAGAAGGCAGGTGACAGCGCCGGGGTGTGAGCGGGTCCAGAGAGGTTCCAGCTTAGGCACCCCTAGACAGTGGACCGCTTAATGCTACTCCCAAATGCTGGAATTCGTTTCCGGCAATGGTGGTTCTGCTTGTACTGCTATCCAAGTCAGAAGGGGCTCATTAAAGACACACACGCTCCTTCTAAAGGAATGCTTGAGGATGCCTTTGGTGGCGTTGCCTGCGTCTTTTCAGCTGTACAGCTGTAACTGCCCTTGTTTCCCAGTGTACTTTGCATTGTTTCTGTACCTAGTTCTTGCGATCCAGCCCCGCATAGAGGATATGGGATTTCCTGGATTTATTCATGCCTGAACTAATTCCTCAGAGAGACTGTTTTTCTTATATAACTTTATGAATGCTCGCATTTTGTGAATACTGCTGATACCTGAAGAGTACGTGTGTGTGGTGCTACAGAATCTTGGTAAACTTAATGACTTCCAACACGAGAGCTATCCTGAAACACCCCAGTAAGAGCTTAGAAAGTGAAGTGCACACCCATACAGTGTAGCCCACAGATCTCACATGTTTTAAAAATCGTTGTTGTGTGAGATTCCTGGTCCTTTTGGGTTGTATGTAATGAATGGTGACAGGAACACACTGCAAGGTTAACTTTGTATAAGGTGTGTTCAGGTTCAGATTAGCCATGTGATGCATGTATAATGATTGAGTTTAATATAATTTAAAAATCAACCTTGGTGTTCATGAGTGGTTTTCAGTAGATGTGAGAAAAGACTACCTTCCTATTGGGTGGCCTTTTCTCTATATCTTACTTAGAAAAGTTTCTTTTTCATGGCCATACCTCTGAAACTTAAAATGTGTGTGTGTGTTAACTTCAGAAACCCTAGAAAACACTGCAAGTTCATCTTTTTAACATAAGATTGGAAATCTTATGTAAGTCATGGTTGCTGTGCTCCACGCTTCTCTTGTTTCCTGATCGTGGTTTTCCTTGAGGCTCTCATGAAGTGAGACGGAGAATTAAGTCACTCCTGCTGCAAATTGGGGGGCCTTCTCCTACTGGCTCTTCTGCAATATTGTTTTCAGCTATACCTATTTATATTCAGTGACATTGATTTCTCATTTTGGTGTCCTGCCACTCAGCTGAGAAAGTAGACCATCTGAAACTGAAAGCTGGTAGAAATATCTTATTTATGTGCTGAACATTGCAGTGGGAAATTAAAGTCTGATTTTGTTTTTTAACAAATTCCTTCTTTTTGTACATTGCATACATAATTATTCTAATGGGAAAAGGTGAGTTACTGGTAACTTGCCTTAGAGAAGAGGGAAATATGAAAAATCTTCTGGATCTCTGCCAAGTAACCCCTGCAGTAGTTAGGTTTAAAGTTAAGAAACCCTTTTTTGTGAGTTTTCCAGTATTTTACTATATAATATTTACAGTGGTCAAGCAGCCACAAAATTTTATACCAGAAGAAATAAAGTTGGTGTCTACAATGTAGCAATAAATGGGCTAGGGAAGGGATATTGGATTGAATCTGATGAAATAGCAGCACATATAAATAAAGTAAGGGAGTTGGATACCATGGTCAGCTTCTGAGTTGCACACTGATAGCAGTGTGTGCATTACCCATGCTGCCTTTCCTGGCAAAAATTTGAATGCAGGTAGAATTCATACTCTATTTAGTCTGTAATTATCATATTTGGATATACTTTTTAAAGAATTGAAAGATGCCATCATTACATGGATTTGGGTGTACTGCAGATCTATTCATATATTCAGAAACATAATTAAAAGCTTAGCATATACAGTATCCTGACTGACATAGCCAACTCCTTGCTACTTCTTTTTTTTATTATAATACCTGGTTAAGAGCAGAAGTATGATTTCAGTTTTAAAATGGCTAATATTTAGAAAGGGCAAAGGGCAAACTGAAATAGCAGTTCTTAGAAAATTTGAGTGGCAAATACCTTTTGGAACTCTTTGCCTGATATTTGATCCTGTCCAAATTAGATATAACAGTTTTTTGTTTTTGTTTTTGTTTTTTGCCCTCTCAATCTCTTATAACATTATAACATTTCTTTTCTTGGCCACTCTTTCCTTCTCCTCCAATCTTAGAACCATGAAATTTTAGATTTGGGAAAATTCCTTAAAGAATATATGGTACAGTGAAGGTGGAAAAATGCTTATGAATTAAAAAGCTCAGCCTCCCTGAGTTCAGATTCAAATAGGGACATTTTCTATCATTGTAGTTAAAGCTTTAAGTATAGCAAGTAGTCTTTCCCAGAGGAACATTCACTTGATTTTTTTTTTCTTTCAAGCCTTAGGAGACAATAAAGATAGGCATTCACAAGTTACAAACTATAGACTTGTGAACATGTATATATATCTCTTATTGGAAGCCCCTGGTTCCTTAGGTGGGTTGAAATAGGACTTAAATCAGAGCAAGGGAAGCATACATTCCTCCAGGCTGCCTCCTTATAATCAAAGCTAGGGCTGCTTCTGGCAGGAGCCGGTGTTGAGTATGTAACATGGCAACTCAGGGAATTGAAATTCATTTCCAAAATTCACAATGTTGTGCTATGCTCACCAAAAAAAAGAATAAAATAAAATACATGTTTAAATTGGGGTACATAATCCAATCTACCCCCCCCCCAAAAAAAAAAAGAAATTCATTTCCACAATCCCTGCCTCAGCTAGGAAGCATAACTTCCCCAGTTTTTAGGTTCCCTGTTGACTGAGCTGCCACTGAGAAACACCCCACTATGGCCTTGGGATAGCTAAGAAGAGGCCCCTCCTCTTCAGACTCTCCTATTAAACTCTGTACTTGTCTCCCAACTTTGAGTTTTGGCATACCTCTGGTCCCCTCGAGTCCCTAATACCTGGAAACTAGTAAGACCCTTTTACTTTGTTAAAGCAATGGTCCTTAATTTGGACTTGAGGAGTGGGCTTTTGAATATACCATTGGGGATGCATTAAAAAATATTGTGTACCTACTATATGCCAGGCACCGATCCAAGCTCTAGGGTTATAGGCTAAAATCCTGGCCTTGTGCAGTGTATAATCTAGTTACTAGAAGGATCCACAGTGTAATCAGACCAATGAATCTTTTGGTCAACTACTTTCTGAAGTATCTTCAAGATAAATTTTGTTTGTTTCATTTAATTTGTTTTTTGTTGTTCAATTATTAGTTTGGCAACATGATTTTTCTCTTTTTATCCTGTATCTAACAATTCACTTGCATTGAATGTTAAAGAAACTTTTGAGAACTAGCCCAAGAGTCCAACCACTATATATATCACATTATTTCTGTGAAAAAAACGTATGTTCCATATCCTAATAACCAGCTAACAGATAAACTCATGAAATGCTACTAGTTTTTAAGTTCTAGATTTACTGCATTAAGAAGTTGTACTTATAGCGCAGGATTCATTGCCTCTAGATTTTCTCTTCATAAATGGAGGTCTACAAATTTAAGTAAATAAAGAGCATACTCTTTATCAAGTTTCTCTTATAACATTTTTTCCCAATGCTTTTCTTTAACATTTTTATTGAGATATAATTCACATACCATACAAGTCACCCATTTAAAGTGTACACTTCAGTGACTTTTAGTACATTTATGGAGTTGTACAACCCTCATCACAATCTAATTTTAGAACATTTTCATTGCCCTCTCAATCTCTTATAACATTATAACTTTTCTTTCCTTGGCCACTCTTTCCCACTCCTCCAATCTTAGAACCATGAAATTTTAGATTTGGGAAAAATTCTTAAAGAATATATAGTACAGTTAATTTAATAAGAGAGTAAGTTGCCCAAAGTCACAAAACTAATTAGTGACATTTAGTGGAAGTAATAAGTAAAAATGTTTTAATCTGCAGGAGCATGCAAACTTAAAATCCAAGTGAGCACTTTGTACTGGGTAAATTTGAAGTGCTCTCTCTCTTCATAGTACCTACAAATAAATGAGAAGAAAAGTAAAAGCAAAACTAATCAAAATGAAATAAATGTCTTTTTTTTCCCAGTGTGTTTACCTCTGCAGAATGTTTTGCAATAACTTCAGATTTGGGAGGAAGGGAAATCCTAAGTAATTGTGAATTAACTTTGGGGAATTACTTAATCATTTTACCTGCTGTCTGGCAGATGTCTTAGGAATACAGATTCTTTTATCTGCTCTCTACAAAGGAGGTTTCTGACTATTGAAGCATACACAATGAAGTCTAGTGATCTTGGCACAAAAGTGTTTGATAAATGACTACATTTTCAGCAGCTATTACCTGTGGAGGAGCTATCGGATTTAGTTGGGCAAACATGCTAAATCTTTTTTTTTTTTTAATCTCTTGGTCTTTAATAGCTTATAAATGAAGAAGTGGTTTAAATTTTATCTGATATTAAGTAATTTGTTGTCTTAGTTTCCCAGCTGCTAAAACAAATATCATTCAAAGGCTTGGCTTAAACAATGGGAATTCATTGGGTCAAGGTTTTGAGTCTAAGAGAAGTTCAAAATTGAGACATCAGCAAGGCAATGCTTTCTCCCCAAAGACTGTAGCATCCTGGGGCTGACTGCTGGTGATCCTTGGTCCTTAGCTTTTCTTTCATTTGCCAGTGCACATGGCAGTATCTTCTGTTTTCTCTTCCGGGTTCTGTTGACTTCCAGCTTCTGGCTGCTCTCTGTGGCTTCTCCTATCGTGTCCAATTTCCTTTATGGATTTCAGCCATATTGGATTAAGGCTACCCTCATTCAGTTTGGGCACACCTTAACTAAAAACATCTTCAAATGGCCTATTTACAAATGGGTTCACTCCCTAGAACCAGGGGGTTGGGACCTGAACATGCCTTTTGTGGGGGACATGATTCAGGCCTCAACAATTGATAAAATCTGGGAGAGAATACATAGCTTTATTTCAGTGTTTTTCAAAACTGAAACCATCTTTTTCTCATAGAGCACTCTTTCTACATTTATATGCCTCAGGGACTTACTTAGACCTGAGAAGTCATGGTGGTTATTGCTAAACTTGCCTGACACCTGCTAAACCTTTGAAAATTGCCCTAGATGTTGGACTTAAAGTTCTCATTCTATCCATTTTTCAGATATTGCCCAATTTTTTTCTTCTTATAAATTACTGGGAGAATTTACTTATACTGTAGAGCTGTAACAGAAGCTTGGAAATGTACAGAGGTAAAGTATAACTTTGAATAATTTTCCCAATTATTTATTGAACAAATATTTATTGATGCTTACTTTTCACCAATCCACAGTGTTCAACAGATAGGTTCTTTTCCATTGACTACAATGATATGAGATCCTCATTTTACTGTGGGTGCAAGCAGAGCACAGCTCCTTCTTAACCTTTTTTAATGGCTCTTCTTCTGTTCTTCCTCTAGATCAATGATTCTCAAACTTTACTTTGCACAAAAAAATCTGGGGTGCTTGTTTAAAATGCAGATTCCCAAGCCATCCCAGTGTGTCTGATTCAATAGATTGTGGTTGGAGCCAAAGATTCTACATTTTTATTAAATTCCCATGATGCAGGTACACCACAAATCATTCTGAGAAATTCAGTTTTAGATATTGGTATTCTTCCAGCTTCTGTTCTAACCTCGTTTTACTCTCTGCATACTTCTGGGCAGTCTTGTCCTACCTAGGACTTTGCTTACCATATACATGCTGAGAATAACCATATGTTTTTGCAACTCAAATTTTTTCTCCAGGCCTCTATATTAAACTTTTTAATTCCTTGTGAATGCCCCTTAAGTACTTCAAGTTTAGTGTGATCAAAACTAAACTCATTATTTTTACCCCAAATCTGTGCCATATCCTATTTTCCCTAATTTACTGAAAGACCACCATTCACCATCCATCCCAGTTGTCATCTTTAATTCATTCTTTACCCTTACCAAAATCTTCCAATTTTACTTCCTAATTATATCTTACTTCTGCCCTTTTTTTCCCATACCCACTGACCTTATTCTATTTAGGCCGATTAATTATTGCCACAGCTTCCTAACTTGGTTTCCCTACCTCTAGTCTTGCCCTTCTTCCAATCCATTTTCTACAGTGCAATTAGAAAAATCTTTTAAAACCTATTGTGTTTTGTTTAATTTTAAAAATCTAATTACAAAATTAATACATGACATTATAAAACTAAAAGTCTAAGATTATGGGGTATTTAAAATAATAAGTGAAGTTCCTCCTACCTCTACCTACTCTCACTCTCTGCCTTTTACAGTTTGGTGCATATCTGAGGATATGGTCCAGATTATTTAGCATGTCTTAGATCTGGCCCTTCCTTCTCTATAGCCTGATTTCTGTCCATCCCTGTGTGCCCCTCCCATATCCCAGAATACACACATACATACATACATACATACATACATACTTAGCCATACTTAATTTTTGTCAGCATCCCTAAATATGCTATGTTCTCACTTGCTTCTGGGCCTTTGCACATGTTTTTTCCTCCTAACATCCCAATCTGGCTAACTCATACTTGATGCCCAATTCTTTTTATAGACTCCTGTATTTCTTTATGCTTTTATAGAATCCTGTATTTCCTTATCATGCCATGTTGTGTCTCTTTACTTATATAAATGCCCTACTAAACTACTGCATGTTCCCTGCAAGGTGGGGCTATATCCATCTACTTTGCAGTTCCAGCATCTCTCACTGTCTAAGTGCATAGGCTACAATATAGATCTGTTAAGTGGATGATATAAGGAAATGTGAGAAGTGGTTTCTGCCTTCTAGGAATTTACCATTGTCTGAATGAAGTCTTACAGTATTCAGTAATGTGGCAACTATATGGAGACTAGCCTAAAGGAATGTCAGGCTTCTAGAAGATCTTTAAAGCTCTCAGAAACATCAGAGAAGCAGCCCTTAGGCCCCCAGAAAAGGTGCATGCAGGTGAGAAGAGCCATAATTCCGGAGATCACCCCTGTCTATCTACTGTGTTCAGTAAGCAAAGGAAATCGTCCTTTTTGTCACTGATGTTGTGGGTTTTGGTCAGCCTTATTGCTCAGATGCCAAAAAGTATGGCACAACAAGACAAAATGACAAACAGAAAAAGCAGAAAAAAGATTTGGAAAGGGCAGAGGAAGAGAGACAAGAAATGGCAGCTGCTCTATTGAGGAGGGATTAGAATCAGCTGTGGGATTCAGCAGTTGTTACAGTTTAGAAAAGCAGCGCTGGTGGTAGTGAATGAAGGCATTCTGGCAGTGAAGACTAAATAAGAGGGCTTGCCAGCAGGTCAGGTCAAAATTAGAACAGTTTTGCACTCCAAAATGTAGGGAGTAGGGTGTAATCAGTACCTGCATTTCAGCTATACCTCATGATGGCAAAAGCAAAAACGTAGAGACTTGCTGTGTGAGTGTGGTACTTTTTATAGCCAAATCCCTCCTTGTATGTAATCACTGACTTTGCCCATTCTCTCTCTTTTTTTTTTTAACTTTATTTCAAATTCAAGAAAATGAAATAACAGAAAAAGGCAGCTCAACAATCTTCCCATTCTCTTTAAACCTACTCCAGTCTCTCATCCCCACAAACCTTGTCAAGATACCAGAACCCACCACATTGCGAGATTCAGTGCTCACTTCTCAGTCATTTTACTAATCTCTTAGCAGTTCAGCGGTTGTCCTCATTCCTTGTTGAACTATTTTCTTGGCTTCTAGGACACATGCTCCTGACTTTCCTTCTGAATCCCTGGTCATGACTTCCCATTCTCTTCTGCTGAATTCTTTTCTTCATGAGTCTTAAATATTGGTGTGCCTCTTCTCTTCCTTGTATACATATGTTTACCAGATGATCTTTTTTACAGTCTTATAACATAAAACCTTGTATATTCTGAAGATTACCAAGTCATATCTGTAGTCTCAACCTCTACCTGAACTCCAGGCTCATATATCCAACTTCCTTCTTGACATCTACACTTAGCTTTTCTAGTAAACATCTCTGATACATCTCTCAAATACTGAACTCTTGATTTCCCATCCTGCCAAACCTTTGCTTCACATATTCACTAAATTGCTCAGGTTCAAAACCTTTGGATCCTCCTTAACATGCCTTTCTCTCACATCCTACATGTAATCAATCTATCAGTAACCTGGCAACTTCACTTCCTGAAGGTGTCCTTAATCCAGCCATGCCTTTCCACCTGTATTCTACAATCCTAGTGTAGACTTCCTTCATCTCTCTCCTGAACCTATGTGCTAGTGTCCTAACTCTCCCTGCTTCTTCTCTTGGTCCATGGAGTCTGTTCTCCCCAGAGCAGTCAAAGTGATCTTAAAAACTAAAAACAGAAGTCTGGCCATGTCACTCCCTTGGGAAAATACAGAAACGTGCGTGCAGAGAAAGAAAGAGGGAGAGACATCGGAAAGCATTCAATGGTTTCCCATCACACTTAATAAAATCTAGAGTCTTACCATGACCTATAAGGCCCTGCAAGATCCATGACCTGGCCCCTGGCAACCTCTCTAGCTTTGGATACTACTTCCCTCTTGTGCACTGTGCTTCACCCATGGCGACCTTCCAGGTGTTCTTCAAAGTACCAAGCTTATTCCTGCCTTTGGACCTTTGTACTTGCTCCTTCCTCTGCCTCAAACACTTATGCAGATTTTCATGGCTCATTCCCTCTCTTCTTTCAGGTCTCTCTTCAAATGTCACCTCTTATCCTCTGACCACTGTATCTAAAACAGCATCTTTCCATTACTCTTATCTTCTTACCCTGCTTTATTTTTCTTAGCACTTATTATTACTGGCACCATATTATAATATGTACTTGTTTCTTTATTGCCTGTCTCTCCTCAAGAACATAAGCTCTGTGAAGGTAGTAACTTTGTTTTGTTCAGTGAAGTAGCCCCAGTCCCTAAAACAGTTTCTGACACACTCGGCAACTGTTGAATGAGAGAGTCTTTGTTTAATGTATGTTTGTGTGTGCAGGCAAACAATTATTTATTCTTTTAATAGCTCTTACATATATCAGCATACTGAAGGGCCACCACTGTTTTAGTAGCCTGGAACAGGGACAGTGCATTTACTTTAAATTCACTCAGCCTGTGTTCCATACAATCTATAGCTGTATATAGAGTTGTAGCTGAAATATGTATGTGCATTTATGAGGAGAGAGAACTCAATCATTATGGTCCTTGGCTAGGCTTTAGAAGGTATGCAAACTCTCCATGGATATAGGGATTTGATCATTGCATTTCATATTCAATAAATTGATTATATCAGTCTCTGAAGATGTATGTTAACCAAGCTCAGAAGAAACTGATAAAACAGAATTTATTCATTTGTGCTGAGAAGTAGTAAATGCCAAATAGATCTGAACACTTGTCTGATCAGTACATTCTTGCTTGTAGGAAAGTCTATGCTGAAAGCTACTGTGCTTTCAGAAGGCTCCTTGGTGAACATAATATTGAAGCTAATGTTAGCAGAATGTTCTGGGTTCTAGGTTCTTGGCTCTGTCGCATAAAGGAATTTAAGGACATGCCATAGTGCAGGCAAGGGAGTAAAGAATTTATTGAGAAAAAAGGAAAAAGAAAGAAAGTACTGTAGCAGTTTGATATTATTTATGATTTCCAAAAATAGATATTGAATTATGTTTGTGAACTGGTCTGTTGCTCTGGGCATATTAGATCAGATTGGATTCAGAGGTTTCACTTTTACTTGATTAAATAATGATTAAGGCTTTGATTGATCAGTAGGATGTTGAGTCCCTGCCCCCTTGGTGGGTGGGAACTCACAGAGAAAAGACATGGTAGAGAACAGAGTTTTGAGTTTTTGATATTGGAGCACTGGAAAGTAAACAAACAGAGAAGCAGATATGTGAGGAAGGAAAGAAGTCTCCATTCCCCGGGAAGAGAGGATGAGCCATTTGCCTGACAGTTTACAGCTGGACTTGTGGAGAGAGCATAGCAGTTGAGCCCGGAGAGAAAAGAGCCCCAGGAAGCCTGAACCCTTGCAGAGACCGGCAGCCATCTTGCTCCAACACATGGCAACAGACTTTGGTGAGGGAAGTAACTTACACTTTATGGCCTTGTAACTATTAGCTTCTACCCCAAATAAATACCCTTTATAAAAACCAACACATTTCTGGTATTTTGTATCAGCACCCCTTTGACTGATTAGTACAAATACACACCCCAGACACGAGTGCCTGCGTGCTATAGGGTGAGATGTGTGTGGGCCCTAGGTTAGGCCTTTTTAAGACCTTTTCTCCTCCTCTTTCCTACTGTTGGAGAGGGGCCCCAATTGTTTGCTCTTCTGATTGGTTGCCTCATCATCCCACCTGTTAGCTCTCAGGGAACCAGTGAGGAGGCTTTTTGTTTGGAGTTACCCGGGACCAATGAGGAGGACTGTTTGGAGTTATCCGGGGCTTCCTCTTGAGGGGGATCTTTCCGGCTTTATTCTTAGTAGCGGCCTTCCCTTGAGGGTTTTGGGCAGGGTCTCATGGCCATGTTCTCTGCCGGGTCCCAGCTGTGACTCAGTCTTCCCTTTTTCCCAATACTAACTTAAGAGTAGTTAATGGCCTGTTTCTGATAGAGTTTTTCCTATTATAAGAATATACTTCTGGTAAGCAAATTAAAATACTCATTAACCCATCAATGGACTTCTTCCTTAGGTAATTCTGGAGACACCCTGATAAATTATTTTTAATTTGGACTTCCTTTTCTAGTTATAAAGCTATGACCCTACTTGAGAGATGTTTAAAATGTAATTGAGGAGTTCTGCTTCCAGTTAGGATGTAGGAAGTTACAACAAACTTTTGTTCCTAATGTAATTATGAAATAAAAACAAAGAAATCTGAAGGAACTAAATTCCAGAGAGGAACTAACCATTTCAGGGGAGTAGATATCTAAGGCCTACCAGAGGCACAGAGGAAAATCCAGCAGAGCTGTTAGTGGACACTTAGGTGGGTGTGGTGGATTGGAATCTCTCAAGCCCCAAATGTAGAGCTAGTTTTCCCCACAAGACTTTTCCTAATATGTGGCAGAGCAAGAAAACTGAAGGCTAGGCTTGATAGGAAAGACAGAGTCTTGTGGTTCTTAGATCTAATGTGCTTTTAGAGGGACATTTCTACAATACACATAGAACCTGCCTCAGCCTCAGGACATATGAACCAGAGATGAAACTAATCGAAGATGCAACTCACCCTTGATCAGCTCAACCACTGATTGGACCAAAGAGATGAGCACCTTTTCCCTCCTGCCTGACAGAAGAAAAGGATGTGCTCTTTCTGAGAGGAAAATATCCCAGTCTCTATGGTTCTTTTTAAATGCCTGACATAAAATCAAAGAAGACCCAAAAATAAAGAGGAAAAACTCAGTAGAAGCAGATCTGCAGATGATTCAGATGTTGGAATTGGCATTCAAGGACTTTAATATATTTATTATAAATATACTAAAGAAATTAGGAAAGAATGAACAAAATGGGTGAAGAGATGACAGGTTTCAACAGAGAAATGAATCTCTCAGCTAGAATCAAATCGAAATTACAGAATTATAAATATACATCTGTAATTAATAATGTAATTCATTAAATTTGTGGCCCTGATTTCCTGTTTATCTTAATTACATATGTGAGATAGTTTTGTATAACTAATAGAGACATGAGGAACATGTTAGTCTCATCAACATCGCATTAATACACCATGTGAATCCTCGAAGATTTGTTTTATGTTGATGTATATTTTACTTTTTGTCAAAAAACTATGACTAACCCTATTTTGGACTCATGACCTCCCATACCATCTAGAACATTTCTGAGAAATTTCTTTTTAAAACAAATGGGAAAATGTGTTTATAAAAAACCATTCTGCTATTTTACCTTCTGGCTAATCCAGAAAAAAATCAGCTGCCCTGTGGTCTCAGAAGAGCCCAGAGTTTTCATATGCTTCTGTTTATTCACTTGGTTTTGAATCAAAGAAACATTCTAATTACAGATCATTTTACATGGTCTTATATATGCCATCTTTGAAATGTTTTAAATTCTCCCTGTTACAAATAAAAGGCCTAGACAGCTTAATTCTTTTGAGAACATGATATGTCTGAATCAGAGTTGTAAAACTGTGCCTCAGGTAATCTATTTACCTGTTGGTTATTTGGATTAATCATCCCTCCAACATACCTTTTATGATATGCTCAAAGAACTCGTATTTGAGATGGTAGTGTTATTTAAATTGAATGTAATATAAATTTTGGAACTTCTTAACATTAGGAAATTTCTTTAATATAAATATGTTTAAGAAAGCATTTATTAAAAATCTATAAGGTCATGAAGATTTTATATCAGCCAAAGTATAAATTTGTTTTCAGGATGCACTACTAGGAATTCACACTGGACAGATCACATTGTGCCTCTCATAGTTGTCATGTTTAGTCAGTAGTAACTACTTCCCAAGTCTAACTTTTGAAAAGCACTCATTTGGTGGGGTGTGAGGGAAGGAGTGTGTAAACAATATTGGCTTGCTTCAGTCTTCACTTTCCCTCTGAGGCACTTTATTTAAAAACTGAAATCATGTGACTGGCAAGAGAGACTCCAGTGGTCTCTCCTTTCTACCTTGAGTCTAATTAGTTGGTGGGAGGGGCTTTGTGGGCAATTAATTTTTAGTAAAACTCAAGAGAGTAGTACGTGTTGATTCCAAAAGTGACAAAAGGGAGTCAGGAATATTTTAATTTTAGCGAGTACTTCCTGCGTATTTTTTTGTGTGCCCATTACTCTTGACATTGTTAGCTTACTCATTCAACAAATATTTGAATGCTTTCTGTGTTAGGTACTTGGGATACTGTGAGGGAGGTGCAGTCCCTGCCTTCATAGAATAAGTATTTTATACAGTCATATAACAGAAGTGACTCTAATTTAGGTTGTCAACTGGTAACTTTAATTGCACTAAGAACAATTTAATGTCTGTATTTCACTGAACACTTTACCAAGGGTTTTCATAATTCATCATCTCATTTTATTCTCACACGGACCCAGTGAGGTGTGGTTATTGATCTTCTCTCTATTCAGTAGATAAAGAAATTTAGGTCTTGTGTGGATAAACTTCTTGGAGAAGGCCAGTCAGGTAGTAGATGGCAGTGTGTGAACTTGAGCTCAGAGCTTCTGATTCTAACCCCTGTTCTCTTTTCTAGAGTTTTAAACATTGCTACCACCATAAGAAAAATATTTCTGTAGTCTTATTTGTAAAACAAATGTTCATTTAAAAGGGCGGGGGGGGGGGCTTTTTATCAAACTACTTAGCATGTTATACAATGAAAAATGAATGTTCCTTACCTACTCACAGCCCCTCTTTCTAGAAGTAATCACAATGAACTGTTTCTTCCATATTTTTCCAAAAAGCTTCACCTGCATTTACAAACATATATTTTAAATACACAGCTGGGACCTTTTGTCTCACAACTAACTTTTTTTCAATTAATAATAAGACTTAGATATCTATCCATGTCAGAAATAAAAAAGCTGCCCCTTTTCCCTTAAGGCTACCTAGTATTCTGGGTATAGATGTCCTATAATTTATTTAACCAGTCCTGTAGTGATAGACATTTAGATCGTTTCCAAGTTTTTACTGTCATAAACAATGCTGCAATAAGTGAATGTGCTTGCACACTTTTATGAGTATATCTGTAAGAAGAATTGCTAGAAATGGAATTACCTGGTTCAAAGAATGTGCTATATTTAATTTTCTTAGATAGTGCCAAATTGTCCTCCTAAAGGACTGCATCAGCAGTGTTAGAGAATGCTTAACACTGTCTGAGAACGCGTGAAACCTTTATTTTTAATCTGATTCTCGTGACACACCACTTATTCCATCCATTGCTTTTAGCCAGTTTTGTGACCATCATAGAAGTAAGAACAAAAGTGAGCTTTCAGTTTGTTTTTCTCTTCATAGAAAAAATTGAACTTTGCTTGTCATTAATGCTTATTTCACATTTGTTGAATTGCAGTAAAAGAAATTAGTTGTGTTCCAGTTGATACTACTAATTAATGTTCTGATGAATAAATGGGTTGGACTTTATTCAGTTGTATCTTTTTTTAGAGCAGTGATTTCCAGCAAGAATTAACAAAGTAATTCCCTGGGTATTGAGTTTGCCATCATCTGAATAATGATAAAGCTACTCAGGTGCAATTTCTGACACTAATTTTAGAATCCCTTTGATTTCATTAATCCATTTGAATAGTTAAAATTTTTCAAACTCACATCTGTTTTATTCATCACCACAGTCCCTGCATTAAGTTTGGAACCTAGTGGGTGCTTGTGTTCATTTCCTATTGTTGCTATAACAAATTATCACACACTTAGTGGTGTAAGACAGCACAAATTTATTATCTTACAGTTCGGTAGGTTATTCAACCTGGGTCTCACAGGCTAAAATCTAGGTGTCAGGAGGATTGCCATTCCTCTCGGGAGGCTCTGGGA
>PVKH010015247.1:0-16163 GCA_004027955.1 Chaetophractus vellerosus | reverse complement strand
TCACCAAAGTCCACGCGTTGGAGCAAGACAGCTGCCGATGTCTCCAGGGTTCAGGCTTCTGGGTTCCTCTGTTCCTGGGGCTGCGTTTCTCTCCAGGCTTAGCTTCTGTTTCCTCCACAAGTTCAGCTGTAGACCATGAGGCTCTCTATGGTTTTGCGTCTCTCCACAAGGCCAGCTGCAGACTATCAGGCGAACGGCTCACTTGTCTTCTCCTGGAGCGCTCCTCTCCAACATCAGAACTGCTTCTCAAAAATCTGCTTCTCCAATCTGCTGCCTTGCTTTTTACACTTGAGACCACACCCACCGAGGGGCGGGGCTCAATGCCCTACTAACGTGGCCCAGTTAATGCCCTAATCATAAACCAATCATGCCCAGATGAACAGATCAGTTTACAAGCATGATTCAATTTATATTTTTGGAATTCATAATTAGATAAAACTGTCACAAAGGCTAACCATCACCCCCTTCTAAGTCATCCAGGATAATCTCTTGGGTTCGTTGGGACCCACATCTCATTCCACAGAGCAGTAACTGGTGTTCCCTGAGCCCAGGACTACTAATCTGTCAATGAATCAGGACTCATGTCTCTCAAAGTTGGATGAGATCCGTTCCCATCCGAGCCCCCTCTATCATCGCTCAGCTTCTTACTAGGCCCTTCAGTGATAGGATCTGCTCTCCAGAGACTGCTCACGCCACCTTGGTTAGACTGGAAGAACGTTTCTGCTTATGCTGAGCCATAATCAGCCGCACTTTGGGACTGCCTAAATCAAATCTAAACCCTCATTCACCCGACAGCGTGTCAAATGTTTGAAAACAGCTATCATGGCACCTTTGAATCCTTTCTTCTACAGGTTAAACTCTAGTTATTAATTTGTTGAAATAAAGGGCAGAAAAAAAGTGAATAATCAGCAGTAAATTCATAGCTCATGAACAGGACAGTGGGAAAGACAGAAAGAAAAAGTGAAGCCAGCAAAGAAAATACATTTTTTCAATTTCTACATTAATCCTTTTATACAATCCAGAGAGGTTCCTAGATGCTCCAGTTGTGGAGTCATGTCGCAGAACACCACCTGACCTGCCCAGCTAACCACAACACAGAAAGTGAACATGAAACCAGACTTACTCTTGCAGATGGACAGTCCCCAGTGCAGGGGTCATCAGGAAGGTCCAACACAGAGCATCTGAGAGGGGTTGGTGGTGGATGAAATATGGTGTCAGAGTACAGGAATAGGTCCCAGAGGGTCAAGGTTGTAAGGCTGTGTGGGGGAAATCTAAAAGCATGTGACTGCCCTGGCATCTGGACTGAGGATTTGAAGCAATACCTACACTCTTGGGAAGATGCTAGAGGGAAGCCAAGGAAGAACCCAAATCCAAGAGGGACTAACCTACTAGACAGGCTCTCAGTGAAGCAGGTTAGTTAGGGAATCAATAGATAGATCTGGAACCTGGCAGGAAAGCCCACATGGACTTCGGTACACCCAAGATGGCTGCTGGAAGAACCTGCAAGATTCCCCCATTCAAAACAAGATTTCCTCCGGAAGCCAGGAGAAGCCGCAGATATTCTCCAGGGACCGTATCACTGGACCCTCCAGGGAGATTGATGGGTAGGGTAATCAATCAAAACAGCAAACAGCTGGTACTCCTCCCCTGCCATTAGCAAAGGGGCAGAATAATTATTGGTTTAAAAAAGCAAGCACAAAGGCAGAGCCAGGCTGCTTTTGCCTTTTCCCCCATATTATCTTTTGACCCCTGCTCTATATTTTCCTGTTTATGATTTTAAAAGCAAATTAATATGGCATAGTTCTATCTAGGAGCAGACTTCCACAGGAAGGCCCTCTTTTAGTAGTTCCTATAGCAGGCTGTGCATCAGAATCACTGGGGAACTTGTTAAGAATAAAGGTGTGCAGGCACCCAACATGATCTACAATTCTACAATGCAGAATCCCAAGAGGCCCAGGAATCTGTATTTTTAGTGAGACCTCCCAGTGATATGCACACATGGTGCAGGCTGGGAGCTGTTTCCCCACATACCAGGAAAAGTTACATAAAATTCATAAAGAATGGACTATTTCAAAAATTGAAAAACATCAGCCTCGTGTGACTTGTATGTCTGCCATGGAAGGTCTGAAATGGTTAAAGAACCACCAGTGTCTCATTCTAGCTCTGTTTCTAACACATACCTTTGTCCTTTAGAGTAAATTCCCCACTTAATCTTTTCTACACTGATCTGTTAAATATTTGAACTTGATTGTTAAAGTGATTATTTGAAATTTGCATCTGGTATTTAACAGCCCCAACTGAATAAATACTGTGCTGTTAATCAAAAAAAATCCATTGTGAAAAGGTAAAAACGTGCTCCGTATTAATTTCAATGACTATTTCAGGCGGTCACCAACAAGTAAATACCCAGTATAAGTTAATCATCTAATCCAAAGTCCCCAAAAGTTCACAATCAAATAAATCAAAACCCTAGCAATGATAGATTCTTGTAATTATCTTTATCAAGTTAATGTCTGTGTATAATTACCCACAATATAGATTATGTGAAAACAGTGAGCTCTGGGACTGATTCCCAAAGCAACAAGCACTTTATCTTGTAAATTAATAACAACAATTTGCACTTTATAGACATTTTCTCCCATTGGTCTCATTGCATAAATGAATTAATTTGATAAAACATAACTTCCTGGAACAAAAGCATCATATTTGGGATCAAAAAATCCATTTAAATAATAGTCACGATGAGAGCCCATTTTTATATGTCATTTCTTTGAAAATGTGTCTTTCAATTATCACTGTATTCCTCCCCGGCATTAAGAAGTGGAGGGAAAAAAGTCTCTGGATAAAAATGTATTTCATGATTTCAAATTTGTCTGTGGTTGGAGAGTAGGACCATAGGCCTATCCTCTTAAGACCAAGGTTCTATTTACAATACTACCCAGCAAGTGAGAATGGTGTAGGGAAAGGTTCAGAGAACACAGAAGCCACATCTACTGCATATCTGTAAACTGATGAATCTACCTACTTATTCCCCCCACACACAGAGTGTCCATTCTAGGGCCCTCAGGATGTCTTTACCCCAAAACATCCTCTTCTCCCAAGACTTTCCTGAGTGCTAAGAGTTAGGTCCCAATCTCAATATTTGACTTCTTCCTTCCCCTTCAGACCATAGAGATTGGCTTTTCATGGATTTCTTGGAAGCAAAAACCATACTTGTATATATCAACCACCTTAGCAAGAAAAGATATATGTTGCTTAATCTAATAGATTCTTGTTAGAGCTCGGATATTATGCTCATCATCTGAGGATAAGCCTTCCCATACTGTTCAGGAAAATAGCTGGGTCTCCCAAGTATTCCCTCTTCCACTCATGAAACAGGGCCATACTGCTCCTAGCATCCATACTTACAGGCAGCCAAGAAAAAAATAAATCAGAGGCTAATGGTGTTTACAAGAAGATGTATAGTCCGTAACTTTGGCAAACACCAATTTCTTTGTGGGAGTTTGTTTTATTGTTTCTGAAAAACTATTTGAAACAGCGAGTTTTTAAAAAAGTTTTGCTAGTATTCATATTCTATTGCTGTGTGATAAATTACCCCCAAACATAGTGGATTAGTAAACATTTACTATCTCACAGTATCTGTGGATCAGGAATTTGGAAGCAGCTTAGCCAGTGGGATCTGGCCCAGGGTTTTCATGAGGTTTCCCTCAAGATGTTGGCCAGGACAGTTTCCTCATAGGGCTCTTGATAAGAGGTCTCAGTTCCTCATCTGGGCCTCTCTGTAGGTTGGGTTGAGTGGCTTCGTGACATAGCAGCAGGCTTTCCCCAGAAAGAGAGCAATGGGGATGCCACAATACCTCATATCTCCTAATGTCAAATGTCACTCAGCTTCACTTGGACCGTATTCTATTCATTAGAAACAGGTCATTAAATACAACTCACACTTAAGGGGAGGGAAACTAGTGTTTACCTTTTGAAGAGAAGTGTATCAAATTATCTGTAGACATATTTTAAAACCACCTTTGGGCCTTTTTCAGGTCCTTGCCATATTCCACAAAGCCTGCAGTACATGTCAGGACAGGTCCTAAAGATGTTCTGTTCTGCAAACTGAATATAACACTGATCTCATGCTTGCCATTACCACTGGCCCATACTGGAGGAAAGCCAGGAAATAAGAGACAATACAAGGCATTTCATTACCTGTAAGGCTTTCCAAAAAAAATGGTTTGTAATCCATACTGGCAATTTCAGAACAATTTGTGAAAATAATGAAGAGGCTTAAGCAGTTGCACTCCCCTGAACAATTTGGCCACCCATTAGACTTGGTTCTGAAAAGCTTCAAAGAAAACAATGCCATTGGACAGTCAGCCTTCTAATCTCCCACTCTTTATTTGAACATGTTCAATTTTATAGCCTTCTCCTCTCTGCTAAGCTGAAATCAATGTATTGACATCTTGGTGGGAGAAGTGGAACGAGAGCCAGCTAAGCTATTCCCTGGAAGAAAAATTAGAGAGAGGTTATGTCTTCTGAGTCCCGTGGATCAGGACACTTGAAGGAAATCTCTGCTAAATATTCTCTCTGTGGGGTGATGGAAAAGGCATGGGCCTCAGAATGAATATGCCTGCTTGTCCTTATTGAATACTCTGCTTGGACCCTCCAGGATGCTGGGTTCAGTGAGTAACACAGAGAAAATTCTCCCTCCCTCCCTCTCTCTCTCTCTCTCTCTCTCTCTCTCTCTCTCTCTCTCTCTCTCATACACACTCACACACTCACATGCACAGACACATACACTCCCAATCACACATACGCCACCCCAGCTAATATATCAAAGGGCATCTAATATTACCCACTTCTGTTTTCTAAGAAAACAAACAAAATCTATTAAACAAAGGTCAAAATCTCAAACAAATCTGAGCATTACGTATAATTAAGAATCAACTTACTCCTGCCTTTTTATGAGATAAATCAAGCAAGAGTGCTTTTTAAAATATAACCAGCTTCAGGATTTGAGTAGGGTAGGGGAAAGTGTAACATTTACCAATCACGCTGCTTTCAGTCTTTACATTTATGCTCATGTCACGTTTCTGGAAAGTGAGTCGTAACTGTACAGTCCTGAGTGTGTGGTGATTGTATTTATATTGATTATACTTAATGTGGTGATAGGGTGGGAAGTTATAAGCAAGAGAATGAGAGTTATCAACAATCTTTAATCATAAAGCCTTTTAAAATCTGCTTGCAAATCCTGAGTATCACTCTGTTACTCTCTTGTCTCTTCTTATTCTGATATTCAAATCAGAAAAATACTAGTTAATGATAATAAGATTACAACAACTAAAACATACTCAGTGCTTACTTTGGCCTCAAAAACTCAAAATCCTGTTCACCCCTCGCAAGAGCTATATGAGGTAGGTATTATCACTTTTCCCATTTTATAGTTGAATAAACTGAGGTCTGGAGCTTTTTAAACCAAGTTGCCCAACAAGTTCTTAAAGTTAATCAGAGGCAGAGTGAGGACTTGATAGCAGGTCTGCTCTTGACCAGCATACTCTAATGTTTCCTTGGGAAGGAAAAGCCAGCCCAAAGTAGTGGCAGTGTTGCCTGCTTTGATCAGAGTACTTCCTAAAAAGGTGTTTCAACTCTGCTACCATTGTCTTGGTGGCCCAGTCCTTTCTTTGGGCTCCATGATGGGAACAAGCAGCTACAGGAAGAATGCATTCATTCCCTCCACTCCATATATTCTTAAGGAGTTCCTATATCCAAACTGTGCCCAGCTCTGAAAAAAAAAATTGCCTTGGGAAGTTCACTGTCTACCTGGGCTCTGGATAGAGGGCGATTGTAAAACAACCGTATATGTGGCCAAGATTCACATAGTTGGGCACCCAGCTCAGAATGACCCAAGGGAAGTGTCAGCTAATCTGAGACCCGTGCAGGAGGAGAATTGAGCAAGGCAAAGTGTATTTGTGTCAACTGTGATCTCAAATTTGACTCTCCTTGAGAACATTGGGACTTGTCCTGTTTATGGGTTTACCAGAATCAAAAGGAACAAACCCAACCACAGTTAATTAAGAGAAAATGTAGTGTTTTCTATGAAAAGGTAACATAATAGGACAAGAGTATTATGATGAGGAGGTTGAAATAGAGTCACACTTTTCAGTGATTTTGGCATTTGTTGGTGCCTCACTAAGTAGTCCCCTTTCTTTGTCATTGCTTCATAAAGATATACAAAAAAGGACATAAATAAAAGAATATTGAGTATCAAACATCCAGTCTTCAGAATGTAGTCAAAATGTAGCTTGAACTGGTGTTCTTAGGTTAGGTGAAAGCTTTTCAGTCTGGAAATTCCAACATATTACTTTCTTGTGTGAACATATTCCATTTCCACACAACTACACAGCTGCCATTCAAAATGGCATAACTTACTCATTGATCAGCCCAAGCATAGGTTACATTTGTTCCCCCAGTTAATGATAAGCCCAGAGGGACTGGTGAAGTCAACTATTACCTTGGCTTGAAGGCAGTAGCAAAAACTAAATTGGTTCCTTTCCTTGCAACATCAATTGGTGCTTTAAACCAACACTGGAGAGGATGCAAAATTAGAATTAACATGATCAATGCATCTGAGTTCCTTTAATGAAACACGAGTTCATTTCTTTTGGATTGATGCCCAGGGCCATTTCCTTGGTTACAGAGACCTGACCTGTTCAGGACAAAAAGTGGTGAAAAAAATCCCAGAGGTTGTTAAATGACAAATGCCACATTACCGTGTGTGTGTGTGTGTGTGTGTGTGTGTGTGTGTGTGTGTGTGTACAAATCCTTGTAGTCTTTAACAGAGGGAAAGTGTATTCCAGGCATAGGGAACAGCCTATACAAAGAAGAAAACATGGTATATTCCTAACTTCAAGCAGTTATTTTATCTGAGTCATTAAGGTCCCAGTGAGGAGTATCAAAATACAAGGTCAGAGGGGTGAACAAAGGCCAGGACATAAGCCACCTTAAGAATTTTGGATTAAGTAACCTAGTCCAATTAAAGCAGGCTATTAAGAGCATTGTAAGAAGTTCCCTAAAGTGAAGGAGCTGTCTCACTATTTGAGAACTAGATTTGAGTTGCTAGAAGATGTTTGACCAAAGCTTCCCATAGGTTCTCTCTCTCTTCTTTGCAATTGAGGAAGAGATCTGAAAGGCACTGAGTTAGTGATGGTTGTCCATGAAACACTTTATGCTGTCCTAGTAAGATCACAAGGAAGGAATCTCATATGGTAGACTGCATTACTGTCCCTCCTTTCTCCTGTAAGGGGATAAAACATTCTTCACCGTTGCTATGTGTTCTGCAGTAGTCTTGCCCCAGAAGGAATATATATCTGCACCTCATTGATATTGGGCTTGCCTTTTTGATATGCTTTGGCTAATAGAATATGAGTGGGCCCAAATTACACTACATCAGATGAAAGCATTGAGATGTTCCTTGTTACTGTCAACTCTTTTGCTCATTTTTCCTCTACCAAAGGATGGCATGTCCCAAATTGGTCTGCTCCTTTAGCCTGGGTCCTGAAATGACGAAATGAGGAAATATGGAGCAGGTTCTTTGACATCTGACCCAGAGTCATGAGGATGGAATGTAAGTGAGAAATAAATATTTGTTATTACAAGTCACTGAGATGGTGGGGTGTTTGTTATTGCAGGAAATATGAAAAATATTTCTCTAATTTAGTTCTTTATATATGATTTCCAGCTATGAAGGGAGAACCAAACAGGCAAAAGAAAACAAAGCAAGCAAAGCCTTTCCGTATTTGTGCTTAGGGCTAAGAAAAAATTCACCCCATGTTTCAAGTCCTATAATTTGGTAATGGCTGCCTGGAGGGCTGACAAGAATGTTTTTCTAGTCTTCTCTACTCGTAGCAGGGAAAATTGGCATAATCCAATAGTATTGTCTGTCATGAGCGTGGAATTGAGAAAAGGTGACACAGATGATTTTTGCTGGTCAAGAGTCTCAACTTCTGCCATTCTGCCAGACTTTCAAAGAAAGAAACATCATTTTCCCCACCACCCATTGCCTTCCTTTAGAAACCTTCTAAATAGCCCTCCTTTCTCACTGGAATCTCACAGTTCTGGTTGCAATATTTGGGAGTGCGGTTATAAATGAGGCTGACTTTTTTTCCACCGCCACTAGAAGAGTTCAGAGCTCATATTTTCTTCTCAGATGACCTGTCCATGTGTTTCCCCTCTCTATCACTGTTTTCTAGGTTTCTGAAAGCAGTGGTCAGTTTTGCTTTTGTGTTTTTGTTGTTTTACAGAAAATACATACCACACTACACAGAGCTGAAGAGAGTATGGCTATCTTCACAAAACCCCATTCCTGTCAATGTTACTAGCTCACTCAGGGTTAAGCTGCAATGTAAAACTGTGGACTAGGGACATATTCCATATGCTAATCAGGCATTAACACCCAGCATATCCAATTTCTTCTCCTAGAGATCCACCCTCCAATGGCACGCTTACATTGTTGCAGCACCATCTAGAGGTCACTCTGTAACAAATACGGTTTCCAAGTCTCTCCACCAACTCGCTATTGAGAGCAATATTACAAATTCAATGAAGAGAAAAGTCATTTTTGCTGTGCATCTCCATGAGTCAGGGTGCTATTCTAGGAGGGTAAATGCTTTATCTAACTTAACAATATAAGAAAGTTATTATTATCCCCATTTTACAGATGAGAAAATTAGGCTCAGAAAGTCATTTGTTCAATCAAGGAGCAAAGCCTGAATTCAAAACCAGGTCTTACTGACTTCAACACTGATTTCCAGTCCTCTATTCAATTTTTCCAACCCTTGATTTGATTTAATGTACTTAGAGTTCAGGAATTGTTGTTACTCCTCAACAGAATATGTAAATTTTCATATAGAAAACTGTCTAACACCCAAACATATGCATTTACTTTGACTTTTTTTTTTTTTTTGAGGTACTAGGGGCCTGGGATTGAACCCAGGACCTTGTATGTGGGAAGCTGGCCCTCAACCACTGAGCCACATCAGCTCCCCTGAGTTGGTTTTTTTCATTTCTTTTTGCTTGTTGTGTTTTGTTTTTTCAGGAGACACTGGAAACCGAGCCCAGGACCTCCCATGTGGAGGTGGGTGCTCAACCACTTGAGCCACATCCACTCCCTACTTTGACTTTTATCTCTGCTTTTCCACATCCCCCACCATACCAGATACGTATTATATAAATATTTATTGAATGAACAAATGACTAAATGAGTGACATGCTTTCTTCCTTACCTCCTTTCAAAACTCTCCTCAGAATGGCTGTGCTCAATTTGACCACTAATGTACTCTACCTTCTCATCATGTAAAAGGTCTTACCCTGCTCTATGAGTAAATGGTGGTAAGCAGTCTACCACTTTAAGGGTAAACTTACCCGCAGTTAAAAATTAATTAGGATGCTAGTTAAGTAAAAAGAAACCCTAAGCAAAACCATTTTCTACAACAAAGTAGCCCTTTAATTGTCTGAATAATCACTTTTTCACTTTTTAACCCTCTCTTCTTTGTTGAGCTGGATTTAATGTATGAGAATATATCTATAAAGTACTGTGCTTTTTCCAGGGCCATATAGTTAAGCATCTTAACTTGTTTTTCCTATGATTCTATGCATTGTCTCAGTAAAAGTGTGAATTCTACAGGGACAAATACTAATTTTTAAATTAACCCCATAACTGCCCCTGCAGTATCTTCATCTATCTTATTTTAAATGCTTGATTGACCAAGGATTCTTCTCCCTCTCTAGCTAATTCTTTGAAATAAATGCTAATGAGCAATTAAATGTTAAAAGGGGGTAAAAGAAAGAGGACTGAGTTTTTCCAGAGAGTAATTATTGAGTTTCTACCATATCCCAGGAACCATGTTGGATGACAGGGCACCTCGTTTCCGGCCTCAAGCATGTAGTCTCATGCGATAAACAAAGAATTAGAGTGCAGTATTCTAGGTCAGCAAAGGCTCAGGGGTACCCTATATTCTGAGGATAGGCAAAATGACCGACTGCTGAGGTCTCTAATTACTGAATTTCCTCCTGAAGTTATGATAATGCTATAATGCAATTATAATAAATATTATAATGCAATTACAATAAATGTGTGTTGAAATGAATTAAATCAAATTGGCATCCGTGCCCTCAGGAAGCTCAAATATAAACTATGAAAATTGAGATGTCTTTGTTTTAAATTCAGGCTTCCCAGTAAGTTAGTCATGGAGATATTCCAGAAGATTTTAACCCATAAGTGTCCAGAAGAAATTCTGTAAGATTATTTCCTACCCAAATGACCCTTCTGAACTGATAAATGGATCTTTCTGGAAGACTTTTAAAAATATTCCTAAGCATGTGAGGTAAAGCAATCCCGGGACCGGGTGAACCTAGAATCAGATGTTTCTTCCATAGAATGATTGAAAGTTGAAAAATAAAAACTGAATGTGATTTATAGAATCCAGATTCTGTACTAAATTATTTCACTTTAACATGTGACCCAGCCAAACATATATGTGAGTGCTGTTCTTTCAAAATTAGAGACATCCTTAACTGCTTTCATCTCTTGCTGGATAAGCTCCTTGAAAGCATGGCCTATGTCTTTCTTGTTTAATACTATAACCCAGTTCCTTGCCCAAGAGTAGGACGCAGAATAGGCATCTAACATGCCATAGGATGGAAGAAGATATGATAGTTGAAAGCATGAAATGTTTTATGGTCTGAAGTTTCTTGGAATTTATAAAAGTATAGCTGTCCACATCACCTTCCATGTTGACCAAATTTATCTACTTTTTAATTTAAATTTTCTGCTTTGTTGTTTTCTCTTTTCCACCATGCAAAACAAGTTTTCCATAGAACTATTAAAAAATAAGAATAAACAAAATTTTAAAAGCCAAAAGTTCTACCACCTAAAGTTAACCAGTAATAACATTTTGTTATTTGTCTTTTGCAAAGATTTTCTATGCAAACATTCACTTCTTAGAATAAAAATGTTTTCCAGATTCATTTTGTAATTTGTGTGTTTATGAATATAAAATAAACGTATTTCATAAGCATACAAATGCATTCTCACAGTACTTAATAGTCCATTGTATTTAGATCTCATAATTTTATTACTTTACTTATTGTCAGATATCTAGGTTGTTTACAAATTTCTGATATTTTTGTGATAAACTTCTTTATACTTATAACTTCTTGTATTGGATTCTTGATTTTCCTTAGAAAACCAGTAGAATTACAGGACCAAAGGGAAACATCATTTGAAAGGCTCCTGATGCTTAGGGCTAAAATTCTCTCTAAAACTGTGCCAATCCTGGGTAACATCATTTTTTAAAATGTTTGCCTGTATGATTAATGAAAATGTTTGTAATAACATTTTAGCTTAGTTTCTATATTTAGTGAACAGCAAAGAGATTCTGTGAAACCTGTCTATGTTTATAAAAACAGAATGTGTAACAGTTAAGAAGTGGGTTCCTTGAGCCAGATTACTTAATCCCATATCCTGGTGTAGCCACTCACTAGTTCTATGCTTTAACCAAGTTAAATAGCTTCTTTGTGCTTCAGTTTCCTCATTTGGAAAATGAGGATAATTAAATGTATACTTTTTTAGGGTTGTTCTGAGGGTTAAATCAATTGATCTATATAATGGATTTAGCACAAGTAAGTAAGTAACTTGTACCTGGCAAAACTAAGCATTCAATAAATGCTACATATTCTCTTCTTTTTCCTGCCGACACAACTAAATAAATTTTTCAGCCTCCCTTGTAGTTAGGTATGTCCTGAAATTGGAATGAGAGCCTGATCCATAAATACATTTAAACATGTCTCAGTTGACTCCAAGGCCCTAAAGCAAGTAGAGCCACAAAATGGAAGGAGGCTGGGTCTGTGCATGACTGTCTGGAACAGGACCCCACCTCCCACCAAAACACAGTGAACCATCATTACATTGCTAAGAAATAAATGTACATTGTGCTCCATTTTAAATGTGTTGCTGTTGTTATAGCAGTTAGCTTTTCTGCACTAATGGGCTTGCCTGTTATTATTTTCTTATCACAAGCTATCTGTTTGAAAGGAGAATTTTGATCTCAAAATATGAAAAACGGATAAATGAAAGGAAGTCTGGACCAAAAATTTGCTGCAGATAATCACAATAATACATGAATCTAAGGGTCATTTGTCTATCTGGAATGCATTTTGCCTCATCTTTTTTCTTTCTAGTCCCCATTTTTACTCCAGGCTATAGAGGTTAATCTCAATACAGCTCAATGTGTTTATTCAACTTAAAAGCACAGATTCCTCATATTCCCTATTAGCTTTACCAGTAGGCATTGTTTTTGTACATTTATGAAACACTTAGGCCATAAATAGCAAAGTACTAGCCTAGAAAATCCAGGGGGGAACATTCTTCAGGAAAAAGAGAAATATTCCAAAGAAAGTCTATTGCATTAAAACACACATACACACAGAGAGATAAAGCTCCCCATAGTGGTTCTGAAATGTCTAAAGCAAAGTCACACCAAACAGGAATATATTTCCCAAATTTCCCTCTTGAGGACCATCGACATAGGGGAAAAAATACTTAATTTGGGGTAGTGTGCATTTTGCAAAAATGTTGTTACCAAAAGAAGGGAAAGGAAAAAAGACACCAAGTATAAATATACATTTGGCATATATATATATATATATATGAGCGTGTGTGCATGCCATTTGCCATTTGATGAGCATTTAGGAAAAAATCTATTTAGATGTAAGACATGAAGCGCTTTCTACATTGTTTATTTTCTAAGGTTAGAGCTTCCAGTTGAGACCAGTTAAAATATTTCAGAGTATTTTGACTGTCAAGAGGCAATAAATAACACTATCAGATGTGTCTTTCTAAAAATGGAATAAAATGGCTATCCCCTTAAATTTGCATTATGCTCTACAATGTGTTCTGTACATAGGAAGGTATTATCAGTCCTTCCACTTACAGATAGGCCTAAGAGAGAAAGATGTGAGTATTGGGATGCACTTAAATGTGTCCCAGCTTAAAGCATAGGGAAGCACAATTGAATCAATTAATAAACATTAGGTTAAACATTTTTCCAATAATTCCAGTGAAAATACCTGAAATACAATAAGCTTGCCAAGCCCCACCATAATAGCATGTTTGCTTCCAGGTAAAAGTCAATAAAACAAATTTCTAGGCTGAGAAAATAAGTTGGCCAGTGTCTTGGATCTTTTAATATATGATTTAAACTTTACATGTGTTCCTGAGAAGTAGCTACAAAAAATATTTATATAGGTTTCCTTTCTCATTTATTTTTGTTATTCTATTTGAAATAAAATTCTTTAGAAAAAGAGGAGTGACTAAGAGACTGTTTTATAAAATCACAAAATATAACAAAGTTGTAAAAATTGTGCACTTAATAGAAAATTATACTCTCTTGAAAATGTATTAAACTATCCAAAACAAAACACAAAATAAGAAAGAATTCAGGGCCCAGCTAGATAGCTCAGTGGATAAAGAGCGCGCTGGGGTACCACATGGGAGGCCCAGGGTTCGGTTCCCGGGGACCTCTCCGAGCAGACAGACATTCTTGAGAAAGGCAAGCCGCCGTGGGCGGGGCAGAGCTGCCGTGGGCAAGGCAAAAAGCCGCCACGGGCAGGGCAGAGCCCTCACGGGCATGGCAAAGTCACCCGTGAAAAAGCGGAGCTGCCGCCTGCGAACCGCCGCGGAAGCCGGACAGCCCGCAAAAAAACATGGAGGACTGCTGCCTGCAAAACATGGAGCAGAGCCGCCCATGAAAACGGAATGGAGCCACCCTCGAACAGAGCGAGCCGCCGCCACGGAGGGCCAACTTGGCACGTCGCCGCAAAGATGGGGGGAGACAAGAAGCAGACATAGAAAGACACAGAAGAAAGGACACACAGCAAGAGCAAGCAGAAAGGGGGGGTATGTAATAAATAAAAAATAAAAATCTTAAAAAAAAAAAAAAAGAAAGAATTCAGTGTCAGAACTGAAACGTGTCTACATCTGTTTTGTTGTTGTATAATTTTTATGCTTAATTATCCTGGGCACTCAAGAGGAGTTTCTTTGGCTAGGCCTGCTTCTCTGAAGTCCAAGGCAGTAACATTCCATTCCTTAGGGTTCCAGCAGTTAACAGAAGAGTAAGAATGAATGAATGGCAAGAAAGTAGGAAAGAGTGAGAATGAATGAATGACAAGAAAAGTAAGAAAGAATGAATGACGTCGGAGGTCCTGATTGAGATACTTCTCAGCTGCACTGAAGGATTAACAAAGACTGCATAGGGCAGAAAAACCCCTACTGTTCATTTGAAAGAAACTGAAATTTAGCAAATTCAAGCAGCTCTTAAAGGTAATAGTTACCAGCACAGGCTTTGGAATGATCCCACTTATTAACTGTGTGAATTTAGGCGATTGACTTAATCTCTGCGAGCCTCCGATTCTTCTACGGTAAAATGTGACTGATCCAGCAGGACTCTGGGGGTCAGTGTCCAGCACAATGCACAGCAGGCTGAGGACACTCAACACATTTCAGCTTTTTTATTTTATTGGCCTCAGCTTATCTTCAGAGAAGCCTTTGGAAAGAGGACCAGAGGGGTCACAGAACCCATTCCTTAATTCAGTATATCATGAAACAGTACAGATCTGCAGTTTGGGAATCTTGAACTGAAGAGGGGGTGTTTTATTGAGAATGTACAAAATTGGAATGAAGAAATTAGATTTGAAACTCATAAATCTGGTAAATGGGAGGATTAACTATATTCTGTTTTAATCTAATGAATGCTAAATACAGTTTTCTAATATCCCATAATAAGAAAATCAGAGGATACTGAGAAAAATAAAACTAGATCTTTCTCATTAACCCCCATCCCCACCCACTAGCAAAAGTGAAATCAGAGTATGTGGCTCTGACTGCCCAGACTTCAGAAGTCTAGAGTTTGAAGGAAAGCCTTAATTCATACACACTGTTTTGTTGATTGACTAAATTTTTTAATTCAATGCTAGGGATGCAATAATGATTCAAAAAGACATGATTTTGGGAGAGGATATGGCTCAGGCAGTTGGGTGCCCACCTCCCACATGGGAGGTCCCAAGTTCGCTTCCCAGTGCCTCCTAACAAAGAAAAATAAACAACGCGCAGACACCAAGCAAAAGCAACGAGCAGACACCAAGCAAAAACAATGAGCAGACAATGAGAATAAACAATGAGTAAGACAACAAGCAGAACAACAAGCAGACAGCAAGCAAAAAACAAAAAATGAGCAGGAAGCGCATGTGGCTCAAGCAGTTGGGCACCTGCCTCCCACTGAGAGGTCCCAGGTTTGATTCCTGGTGCCTCCTAAAGAATAAACAGAACAGACAATGAACAGACAATAAGCAAAACAATGAGCAAACAGAAGAGGGAGCCACCTTGGGGAGGGGGAGGAATAAAATTTTAAAAGTAAGAAATTGAAACCATTATTAAGGAAAAAAACATGGTCTTTGCTCCATGGATCTTATAGCCAATTTGGAGAGTCATAAAAATACAGCCAAATAAGGTTTTTTTAAACTTTTAAATTAAAAAAATTAAACAAAAAGAAAAAAAATTAACACTTCCAAAGGAAAAGGTTGGTGTGTTAAGTGTAATCAAATTTAGATTGATTGGGCCTTTCTGGAGATATGCAATTATAGTCTCTCCTTTCTTATCATGGGCCCTCCCAAAAGCAGCCCCAGCAATAAGCTCTTGTGTGAGTAGCTTATTTAGGAGTAAGAATGTGAGACTGAGAGAGGGAAAGCCAATAAAAGGTTCTGTTATCAAATTTACCACTACTCCAGGAGGCAACTGGCTGCTCAGTCCCACAGGCCAGCTGAAGCCTTCTGAAGTGTTTCTTGGCACCATCTGCAGGGGGCAAGAAGAAAGAAAGCATTTGCCCAAGGGCTTCTCTCCCACAAAGTTTGCCTTAGAGGTGCTACTTCCCTAGCCTCTGGGTTGCATACATGAGTGCCTAGCAGAATGCCAACCAGGCCTACCCATGACTGTGCCAGAGAAGCCCCAGGGTAAAGTGTAAGGTGTGTGGTGCCAGTGTGAGCCAGAAGCAAGGTGCTGTCAGTTTGCACCTACATACAGCTGGTGCCCAAAACAAGGGCTGGAATTAGAAGAAAGACCT
>PVKH010015246.1:0-16170 GCA_004027955.1 Chaetophractus vellerosus | reverse complement strand
CCCCCTTTCTGCTTGCTCTTGCTGTGTTCATTTCTCTGCGTTCTTCTGTGTCCTCTCTGTCTCCCCCCGCTGCGGCGACGCGCCAAGTCAGGCTACCGCGCAGGCGGATCTGTTCCGTTCACGGGTGGGTCTGCTTCCATTCACAGGCGGCTCCGCTTCCGTTCACGGGCAGATCTGCTCCATTCGCGGGTGACTTGCCCTGCCCGTGGTGGCTTTGCCCTGCCCGTAGTGGCTTTTTTTGCCCTGCCCACGGCGGCTCTGCCCCGCCCACGGTGGCTTGCCCTTCTCAAGGTGGTCTGCCCGCTTTGGAGAGGTCCCCGAGAACCGAACCCAGGGCCTCCCATGTGGTGAACCAGCACCCTAGCCACTGGGCTACAGCCAGCCCCCTCCAATTAATCTTTGATATCCAATTCATGACTCCACTGCCTATATAACAGCTGAATTTCCCAATCTAGACACACTTTACCTTTCTAACTTTATCTCATGACATTTATCACTTCACCTCACATTCTTTATTCTGGTTTATGTCATTTATATCAAGCATTTACTCATATTCAGCAAATTTTTGAGGCCTTTGCAAAATCCCTGTCCAGTTTCTCCCCCATTGCTCACAAATCCTATTTCAAACTTTCACCATCTCTGAAATCACACTGAGAAAATTTAGGCTATCAGGAAGAAACTCCCTCAGTCCCCTACCCCATAGCTGTAAAGTTTTTATATTCTTGTCTGCCCTCTCTCTTTTCCTCCAATCCAAGAAGTCAGTATTCTTCAGGAAAAGCTAATCTGTCCACTCTGATCTTGCTGCAAACCTGGGTATGGATCCATTAATTTTTCCCATCCTTGCACCTTCAAGCTCTCCTTTTCTAATGATTCCTTCCCACGGGCTATCAGCATGTACAAGTTCTGCAACACTACAATTAAAGAAAACCCCATGCTGTGGCTCCCTCACCATACCACCTTCTTCTTTCTGTCCTTGTTAGACTCCTTAAAGGAAGGTCAACAACTGCCCAGTAACTCTTCAGCCCACTGTGATCAGGCTTCAGCTCCTCCCTTCCTTTAACCTGCACTGGTAGAGGTTACCAACAACTTCCAGCTGCTATATACAATGGACTCTTTTCAGTCTTCATCAAGTACAATGTCTGAAGCATTTGACACTGTTGACCACTCCCACCTTGAAACTCCTTTTGGAATTAAACTCTGTAAAGGTGAGTGTCCTGGCAGGATACAAATGGCAAGAAACAAGGATGACTGGAAAGGGTTTAATGAATGTACTATTTGCAAAGGTCTGGCCAGGAACAAGGGAAGGTGAAGGACCAAAGGACTAGGAAAAGGGAAAGCCTTTACCACCCTTGGACCTGAAGAAACAAGGTAGTATCAATTACAAGAGCCTGTTGGGCAACTCCCCTTCCATAGCTCCAGTATACCAGGCTTTTACTAGGGGAACATAGCCACTAACAATCCACAGTCCAGTGGGAAGTCAAGGGAATAAACACCCCAGCCTCTCTCTCCTCGCCCTTCAATTTCATGACAGTACCTCCCACTGGCTGACCCAACTGAAAGCCAGAGGACAAAAGAGCTAGTTGAAGCAGCCCACAGTGGTCAGCCTTCCAGGGCCTAGCGCAGAATGGAGAAGGGTAGAGAGTGGATTTGGAAGGGCAAATGGAAACTATCCAGCATATAGTTCTTCTGTTTGTTCTTCTACCTGTCTGATCATTCTTGCCAGGTGTCTTTCCTCATTCCTTTTTCTGTGCTCAGCTTTTTAAAAATTTTTAAATTTTAAATTTTTATTTATTTATCCCCCCTTGCTGCTTGTGCTTGCGGTGTCCATTTGCTGTGCGTTTTTCTACGTCTGCTTTTCTCCCTTTGTTGCGTCATCTTGCTGTACCAGCTCACCACACCACCCGGGCTGTCAGCTCACCTCGCCACGGGCCAGCTTGCCTTCACCAGGAGGCCCCAGGAATCCCATATGGTAAACAGGAGCCCAACCACTTGAGACACATCTGCTTCTCTGTGCTCATCTTTTAAATATATATTTCCCAGGGCTTGGTCCTTGAAACTCTTGTCTTCTCACTTGATTCAATTTCCCTATGTGAGCTTATCAATTGTCATGGCCTCAACCACCATGCTGACATTTCCCATTTCTGTATCTCTAGTTTTGAACTTTCTGGAACTTTGCACTCATATCCAGCTGCATATTGGACATATCCATAGGTACTTCTAAGTGTGTCCAATAATGAAACTCCCTCCCCACAATCTTCCCCACCTGCCAAATCTAAGCCTCTGTCTGTGTTTCCATCTCACTATCCATCCCATCACTCCATCCAGAAATGTGAAAGTCATTCTTTTGAATTCCCACATCTAATTCATTGGTCATTAAGAACTGCCAATTCTAGTCCCTAAAGATTTGTCAAATCTATTCCTTCCTCTGTGTTTACACTGTCTGTTTTAGCCCTCACCTTGACACTCCCACCATATCTACCATAAAAGCACACTGACTGGTTTCTTTATTTCCTGTCCTACCTCCCTTTGTTATTCCCCATACTACAGTCGGGGGGTGGTTTCTAAAATGCAGGAATGAGCATGTAGCTCCCCTGATTAAGGTCTATCAATAGGCTACAGGCTTTTCTGTTTCTTCAAAGTTCCATGTAACTCCCTGTCTCCCGACCTTTATGTTGTGTCTTCCTGAAATGCTTTTTGCATTCTCACCCAAACAACCCCTCCTTTAGCTGGCTAGTTCCTACTGTGGTGTCAGCTTAAGTGTCACTTCCTCAGAGGAACCTTTTGGACTAAGTTAGATTTCCCTCTTACAAAGTCTGTCATTACACACCATTGTCCCTCACAGAGGAGAGCTGATAATGAGTATAATTAATTATTTGTGTGATTATTTGTTTAATATCTGTCTCCCTTTTATACTATGAGTTCCATGAGAGCAAAAAATTGGGTCAGATTCCCCAAGGCCTGGCATTTAGTAGGTTCTAAATATAGTCTGTTATAGAATAAATGAGTGAAAGAGCAATCTCTTTCATATGGTGCACAAGAATATCCATGATCTGGCACTCCTTATCCATCCTAGTTAGTTTTCCAAGTCTGCCTACCAAACTGCTTATACTTATGCATGCACCTGACGATGCCATTCTCGCATCCCTTGGGCCACACTGCTGTTTGTTTTCTGGGTTGCACATTTGGCCTCTCCACTAAGTCCTAAGACACCTGCTTGGCAAATACCTACTCTCCTTCCAAGACTCTGTTTTAGGGTTACCTCTTCCATGAACTTTTCTTACCTCATTCCACCCATATAGACTCATCCCCTTCCTTCTGTTCTTGGGCCTCCATTGTACCATTTGTGTATTGCAGAAGAAACAAGGCTTCAAATGACTTGATTGATATCTACCAGAGACTCTTTATTCTATTGGCCAATTTTCAACTGGTTGGATGAAATTCAGTTCAGACAGAATCTATGAAGCTGAAAGTCACATCTTAGAGCTGGCAGTGATTTTGTAATGTTGAAAATTGCTTTCTATTTCTTCAGCAGAGAGAAAATAAATATACAGGTTTTGACTATTTTTGTTTGTTTTTGTTCAGACTTTCAAAGAACGTTTCTGGTAACATGGCATAGATTTCACAGGTGTTGCATTTAAGCAGCCATATTTCTCAATAAGCCCTTAGTTTCTGTAAAAAACAAATTTTAAAAAACCCTCTCAATATTCCTAATGTAAGCTTGGCTAAAGTTGTTTGAACTGAGTGACATTTGAGGCCTACCATTTCCAGGTATTCAAACATTTCACTTTTGGAGTCTGCCCCAAAATTGCCTAAAAATTTAAACTACCGAGGAGATTGTGGGAAGATGTCTTCATATTAGGGAGATAAGGCTCAGTTCTCTCACAAAACAACAGAGAAAGAGCTAAAAGCTGCCTGAGGGTCCTGGCTTGGGTGTCAGCAGATCAGGACCCTGCTTCACAACTCCTAGGAGTGAGGGATAGAGAGACGAAGAAGCCAAAACAACAAACTACGAGTTACTAAAGCTCCTGGCCAGGGGGAAAGGCTCCTCTCCCCTAACACCGAGATATTCAGTGGGGGTAAAACCCCTGGCTCATTGCAACTGACTGAGAAGGGAACAGATGACTTCTTCCCTGTCAGCTGTTAAAAGGGAAAAGGAAGGGGAAGTCAGGGAGCTTTTCTTTGGTGAATTCAGCCAGCAGAACCCACTTTAAATATCCACTCTGGCCAGATGAAAACAAGGGAAAAGCAAGAGAGATATACCTCTGTGGAAAGGTGTGCCAACAAGCACCATCTGCTAGTTAGTCTAGAAACTGCATGGAGAGAAAATGCTTTTGGAGCTCTCTTCACCCCACCACTGAGAGAAAGTCTGCACCCCATTAGTGAGTCCCTGACACAATTTTGATGACTTAAGCTGGGCAATCTTAAACACTTAGGAGAAGTTGAACCAAATATCAAAGAAGAGCTGTGAAAAAAATAACAATAGGCAAGAGAGAGAAATTGGCCTTCAGAGTAAATTCAGCAACATATCAGATGCCTAGACATCAGCAAAAAATTACAAGTCATACTAGGAAACAGGAAGAGATGGCCCAGCTAATGGAACAAACCAAATATCCTGAAGAGATTCAGGATTTAAGACAACCAATGATAATCACACAACTCTCCTAAATCAATTGAAAGAATTGAAAGAAAATATGACTACAGAGATAAATGATATTAAGAAGACACTGGGTTAGTACAAAGAACAATTTGAAAATCTGCAGAAAAGTAACAGACCTTATGGGAATGAAAGACATGATGAATGAGGTTTAAAATATATTAGAGGCACATAAGAGCAGATTTGAATTGCGTGAAGACAGAATTAGTGATTTCAAAGGCAGAATATCTGAACTGGAAAAGACAGGAGAACAGAAGGAGAAGAGAATGGGAAAAATGGAACAGAGTCTCAGGGAATTGAATGACAATGTGAAACACAAAAAACATATACATTATCAGTATCACAGAAGGAAAAGAAAATGGAAAAGGGGCAGAAAGAATATCTGAGGAAATAATGACTGAAAACTTCCCTACCCTTATGAAAGACATAAATAACAATATCCAAGAAGGACAACACACCCCAAACAGAATAAACACAAATATACCTACCCTAAGACACCTACTACTCAGAATGACAAATATCAGAGATAAAGAGAAGCTTTTGAAAGCAGCAAGAGAAAAGCAAAGCATCACATACAAGGGAAACTCAATGAAATTAAGTGCTGACCTCTCATCAGAAACCATGGAGGAGAGAAGAAAGTGGTATGATGTATTTAAGGTATTGGAAGAAAAAAACTGCCAGCCAAGAATTCTGTATCTGGAAAAGCTGTCCTTCAAAAATGAAGGGAGTTCAAAGTCTTCACAGACAAACAAAAACTGATAGAATATGTTACCAAAAGACCAGAATTACAAGAGATACTAAAGGGAGTGCTGCAGCCTAAAAAGAAAAAAACAAGGGCAAGAGACTGGAGAAGAGTGTAGAAATGAAGAGTATTAGAAGGGGCAAATTAAAGGGTAAAAAGATAGACTATAGTACGATATGGCAACAGAAAGCCAAAAGTCAAAATGGATGAAGTAAGTAATGACTTTACAGTTATAACATTGGGTGTTAATGCTTGAACTCTCCAATCAAAAAATGCAGGCTGATAGAATGGATTAAAAAATATGAGCCATCTATATGTTGTCTACAAGAGACTCACATCAGATGTGAGGACACAACCAGGTTAAAAATGAAAGGTCGGAGGGGGCCGGCTGTATAGCCCAGTGGATAAGGGCGCCGGTACACCACATGGGAGGCCCCGGGTTCGGTTCCCGGGGACCTCTCCGAGTGGGCAGACAGCCTTGAGAAAGGCAAGCCACCGTGGGCAGGGCAAAGCCGCCATGGGCAAGGCAAAAAGCCGCCACGGGCAGGGCGGAGCTGCCATGGGCATGGCAAGTCACCTGTGAATCAGGGAGCTGCTGCCCGCGAATCATGGAGCCAAGCAGCCCGCAAAACACGGAGCTGTGCTGCCCACAAAACACGGAGTGGAGCCGCCCATGAAATGGAATGGAGCCACCTACAAGCAGGGCGAGCCGCCTGCGCAGAGGGCCAACTCGGTATGTCACTGCAAAAAATGGGGGGAGACAAGAAGCAGACATAGAAGAACACAGAAGAATGGACACACAGCAAGAGCAAGCAGAAAGGGGGGGATATGTAACAAAAAAATGGATAAAAGTAAATAAATAAATCTTAAAAAAAAAAAAAAAGTGAAAGGTTGGAAAAAGATATTCCACACAAGTAGTAACCAAAAAAGAGCTGGAGTTGCGATACTAGTATTGGACAAAAGAGATTTTAAATGCAAAACTGTTATAAGGGATGAAGAAGGTCACTATATATTAATAAAAGGGATAATTCAACAAGAAGAAATAACTATTTTAAATATTTATGCACCTAATCTCAGTGCCACAAGATATGAGGCACATACTGGCAAAGCAGAAGGGAGAAATAGATGTCTCCACAATAAGAGTTGGAGACTTCAATACACCAATTTCAGTATTGGATTGAACATCTGGACAGAGGATAAATAAAGAAACAGAGAGTTTGAATAATATGATAAATGAACCAAACCTAACAGAGCATTGCACCCCAAAACAGCACGATATACATTCTTTTCAAGTGCTCATGGACCTTCTCCAAGATAGAACATACATTGTCACAAGACAATTCTCAATAAATTTAAAAAGATTGAAATTATACAAAACACTTTCTCTGATCATAACAGAATGAAGCTGGAAATCAATAATGGGTTGAAAAAGGGAAAATTCATGAATATATGGAGATTAAACAACACAGTCTTAAACAATCAGTGGGTCGGAGAAGAAATTGCAAGAGTATTCAGCAAATATCTTGAGACCAATGAAAATGAGAACACAACATATCAAAACCTATGGGATACCACCAAGGCAGTCTGAGAGGGAAATCTGTAGCCCGCAATACTTACATTAAAAAAGAAGAAAGATAAATTTGATGATCTAACTATACACCTGGAAGAACTAGAAAAGAAGAGCAAACCAATACCAAACCAAGCTGAAGGAAAGAAAGAGTAAAGATCAGAGCAGAAATAAATAAAATCAAGAACAAAAAACAATAGAGAGAATCAACAAAACCAAAAGTTGGTTCTTTGGGAATATCAACAAAATCAATAAACCCTTAGCTAGACTGACAAAGAAAAAAAGAGAGAAGATGCAAATAAATAAAATCAGAAATGAGAGGGGTGACATTACCACTGACCCCATAGAAATAAGAGAGACCATAAGAGGATACTATAAACAACTGTATACCAAAAAAAAAAAAAAACAGAAAATGTAGATGAGATAGACAAATTCCTAAAAACACATGAACCACGTACACTGACCTTAGAAGAAATAGAAGACCTCAACAAACCAATCACAAGTGAAGAGATTGAAACAATCATTAAAAAAACCTCCCAAAGATGAAAAGCCTGGGACCAGAAGGCTTCACAGTTGAATTCTACCAATCATTCAAAGATGTACTAATACCGATCTTGCTCCAGCTCTTCCACAAAATTGAAAAGGAAAGAATGCTACCAAACTCATTCTATGAAGCCAGCATCACCCTAATACCAAAACCAGATAAAGATACTACAAAAAAAGAAAATTACAGACCAATATCTCTAATGAATATAAAAGCAAAAATACTCAATAAAATACTTGCAAACAGAATCCAAAAGCACATTAAAAGATTTATACAGCTAACATTGTACTCAGTGGTGAAAGACTGAAAGCTTCCCTGCTGAGATCAGGAACAAGACAAGCTTGCCCACTGTCACCATTATTATTCAAAATTGTGCTAGAAGTTCTAGCTAGAGCAGTTAGGCTAGACAAAGAAACGCACCCAAATAGGAAAGGAAGAAGTAAAACTTTCACTATTTGCTGATGACATCCTCATATATCTAGAAAATCCTGAAAAATACACACACACACACACACACACACACACATAACTACTAGAATTAATAGATGAGTTCAGCAAAGTGGCAGAATACAAGGTTAATATGCAAAAATCAATAGCGTTTCTATACACTACCAATGTGTAATCTGAGGAGGAAATCAGAAAAAAAAATTCCATTTATAATAGCGACTGAAACAAATATTTAGGAATAAACTTAACCAAGGATATAAAGGACCTGTATTCAGAAAACTGCAAAACATTGCTAAGTGAAACTGAAGAAGACTTAAATAGATGAAAAGACATTCTGTTTTCATGGATTGAAAGACTAAATAGCATTAAAATATCTATTCTACCGAAACTGATTTACAGATTCAATGCAGTCCCAATAAAAATCCCAACAGTCTTTTTTTTTTTTTTTTTTTTTGCAGAAATCAAAAAGCCAATAATCAAATTTATTTAGAAGGGCAAGGGAACCCAAATAGCCAAAAATGTCTTAAAAAGGAGGAATGAAGTTGGAGGACTCTCATTTCCTGACTTTAAAGAATATTACTTAGCTATAGTGGTAAAAACAACATGGGACTGGCATAAGGACAGACAGATTGACCAATGGTACCAAACTGAGAACTCAGAAATTGACCCTCACATCTACAGTCAAGTGATTTTTGACAAGGCTATCAAGCCTACCCAGCTGGGCCAGAACAGTCTATTCAACAAATGGTGCTGGGAAATTGGATATCCATATCCAAAAGAAAGAAAGAAGACCCCTATCTCACACCTTATACAAAAATTAACTCAAAATGGATTAAGGACTTAAATATAAAAACAACAACCGTAAAACTCCTAGAAGAAAATGTAGGAAAATTTCTTCAAGATCTTGTGGTAGGTGGTAGTTTCTTAAACCTTACGCCCAAAGCACAAGCAACAAAAGAAAAAATAGATAAATGGGGCCTCTTCAAAAGTCAACACTATTGCACCTCAAAGGACCTTTGCCAAAAGGGTGAAAAGCAGCCAACTCAATGTGAGAAAATATTTGGCAATCACATATCTGATAAGGGTTTAATATCCATGATATATAAGGATATCATACAACTCAACAATAAAAAGTCAAAGTATCCTAATGAAAAATGGGCAAAAGATTTGGAAAGACAACTGTCCAAAGAAGAAATATAAATGGCGAAGAAAGACATGAAAAAAATGTTCAACATCACTAGCGATTAGGGAAATGCAAATCAAAACTACAATGAGATATCATTTCACACCCATTAGACTGGCCACTATTAAAAAGTCAGAAAACTGTAAATGTCAGAGAGGATGTGGAGAGATAGGAACGCTTATTCACTGTTGGTGGGAGTGTAGAATGGTACAGCCACTGTGGAGGACTGTTTGGCAGTTCCTAAGGAAGTTGAATATAGCCTTGCCCTGGGATCTGGCAATACCATTGCTAGATATATACTACAAAGAACTGAGACAGTGACACAAATAGATATCTGCACGCAGATGTTCATAGGACCATTATTCACAATGGCCAAAAGTTGGAAACAACCCAGATGTTCATCAACTGATGAATGGATAAACAAACTGTGGAGTATACACACGATGGAATATTATGCAGCAGTAAGAAGAAATGAAGTCATGAAACATACGACAACATGGATGAAACTCAAGGACATTATGTTGAGTGAAGCAAGCTAGACACAAAAGGACAAATATTGCATGATTGCCCTATTATGAACAAATATATTATGTGAAATATGAATATGGGTAGAATTGCATATATAAGACTATTTTTCTTTGAAACTGAACAAATGTAAGTTAATACTATAAAATGTTAACATCAGACAAAAAAACATTATACTAAGTGAAGGAGACCAGACACAGGGTACTACACATTGTATGATTCCATTTATATAAAATGTAAATATAAATCAATTTATAAAGATGAAATGAGATTAGTGCTTATGTAGGTCTGAGGAAGAAATGCTAAGGGGTGTGGAGTATTTCTTATTGGAGTAATGAAATTGTTCTAAAATTTTTGAGATGATGAATGTACAACATTGTGATTAAATAAGCCCTTTTGCATTTCTTTAACAGAGTAACTCAACTTTTGTTTAACCTAACAATTCCACATTAGCATATTTTAATCTAAAAACCATTTTTAAAAATCTATTAAAAAAGAATATACCTTTACATGTTTCTAAAACCATTAAGTAAATCTGGGACCAATGGCCACAAAACCAAATATGAAACATTAAAATCTTATTTTTCTTGAAGAGCAACAAATGCATAAATGAATTGTCTTTTTAATGCTGCCTCCTAAAATCCAGCAGGTTCAATAAAGTAATTTTGGATCAGGTTAACAAAACTTTTCCCTTAGTCTTCTAAGATGGACCAGGGTGTGAAGTCTTATTCCTTTTCTTTGAATATCATTCTTGACTCTTACTCTTCAGACTCAACATATTTTAATTAACCATAGATTTTATTTTATTTTTTGGTGCTCAAATTGTCACAAGTTGGTCAGCAACAATCTCTTTTAACCTGGTTTCTGTGTTTTTTTTTTTTTAGCACCATGCCCCCAGAATCTCTAAAGCACCCTTGCTTTCTGGAAATAAACATTCTATATCTGTCTAGAAGATTACCCCAAGAATGGAATTAGCTTCTATCCAAGAAGCCCTACTTCCTCTTAGTGGAGAATAAAAAGTTTTAGTTTTTCAAATGAGAAATGTGCATTACTGAAAAGCCTCACATTCCGCAAATTTACACACTAAAAACCATGGGGCTTTGGGGATAAATAAAATTGGGGAGACCACTCAAAAGCTAACATGAAGAAAAACAATCGTTAGTGCCTTTGAAATCAATTTGGACAGTCTGGCAGGCAGCTAGGCATGGCTAGAAGCTACGACAGTGGATACTGAAAACCCACATAAACAATGGAGTGGACATGCCTACCACAGTTAGGGAAAAGCTGGGGGTGCTGGGACAATGCAGATTGCAGGAGCTCTGCACCAGGAGCTGCCCGGGCATAAGAGCCAAGAGTGGCACAAGGCAGGGTGCACCTCTGTGGGCCTTCCCAGAAAGCCTGGTACAGGCGCTCATTTTTAATTTTCCTAAATTATAGCTGAAAGAATACTGCTCCCAGTGCTGCAGCCGAGTTGCGGGCTTTTCCCTCTCCTGCTGAAGGTTATCATTCTTCTCCTGCATTTCTGGCTCCCCTTGCCTTGGAAAAATCTGATATGAACCAACTTCTAGGTCAGACTGGAATCATTCTCTAATTGCATAAGAACGAATTCATACTGTAGAACCATGCTTTGTGAAGCCATTTGTTTCTTCCCTTTTTTACATGCAAGTTACGTTGCAAGGTGGAGGCTGGTCTTCAATCTCCTTGAATCTGAGTTGACCTTTGACTGCTTTAACCAACCAAATACAATAGGAGTGATGCAGGGCTTCTTCTGAGAGTAAGTCATAAGCCTTGCATCCCCTTCCTAGCGTCTGGGAATGCTTGCTGTGGAGGAAGTCAGGCCGCCACGGAAGAGGTTGACCACCAAAAGGTGATCCTGCTGTAAGGAACCCACCTAGCCACATGGAAAGACCTCATGGAGAGAAAAATGTACAACCAACGCCCAGCTGTTACAGACATCGCAGCCTGGACAATGTGCATTTGGATGAAGAAGTTGAACTCAGCCACAGCCACCATCTGATTCAGCCAGAATTCACACTGTATGTCTGCCAGCAATGAGGACAATCGTCATCCGTTCCCCCACCACGCCCGCTGTTTGCCTCCCTGCTGGCTTGATCTCCTGATAGGGAGGTCCTGCCACCCAGGAGATGCAGAAAACATGCTTCCAGGACGTCCAGGACGTTACAGCGTCTTTTAGTCACTCCTCTCCAAGAAAGCCTGCTGCCTGCTGCAGCAAATGCCATGCCTGGAGTTGCTCCACTGGTGGTGAAAGCTGGTGGGAACTTGCAGTTAGATCTAGCCATATGCTTCTCACAGCTCCAGCCTGAGCCTTCATCTTCCTGCGATCTGTGATCTGCAATACTGAGCTGGCTTCAGAGATCAGGACTTTCACATCCTCCCTCTCCATCCCTCCCTCCCGGATCCGGGGCCGCCCTGTGGTCACCCCTCCCCTGTTCCCCACAAACACCCCGCCACGTCCCCCCACTCCTCTTTCTCCTCAGGTTTGGCTGGGCATTCACTCTGCTGGGCAGCTGGGACCCTCTACACGGACAAGAGCAGTAACAACTAAAATGTCTCCCAGTTGCTTTAAAAGAAAAAATGTAAGCAGCTGGAGTGTGTCTGAAATAGTTCCTGCTAAAGATAATGTTGACCAAGATTGCAGAGCCCCCTAGTCTCCTTTCCCAGACCTTTCCCTCCAAGCACTAGATGGCAGAGGCTCATCCCTGCAGGCCCGGGTCTCCCTCACAAGGAAAGACTGGGCAGAACCAAAGACCCTGAAGAAAAGAGAAATGCGCTATTAAAAGCCTCCCTGTTTACAGAGGGAGAGTATCAGCCAGCAGTTCTGGCTCAGTGTGTGACTTTAATTAGGATTGCCAGATATAGCAAATAAAAATACAAGATGCCCGGTTGAGTTTGAATTTCAGGTAAACAACAAACACCCCCTGGCAGAGTGTACCCCTACTTATACCAAACAATTATTTAGTATTTATCTGAAATTCAAATTCAACTGGGGGTCCTGTATGATATCTGGGCAATCCTATTTTAGTAATTAAATAAAATGTAACAGCTGAAAAATCGTCCCTGAAAGATTCTGCAGTTCCAGCAAAGGCAGAGGAAAGTGACTATGGCTGGAGCTACATTTGCTGTAACAAAGAAGCAATTCGTTGTCTGATATGTTCTGCATTAGGCTTTAAGTACATACCAGTCATGCTTACCAAGAGCCTCTGTCAAAGCCTAGGCAATGATTTACAAAGCAGGAGGAATGGAAATTCACTCACACCCAAATCCAGAAGAGAGGAAACCCAGAACATCAAGTCCTGCCTGCGTTGCTGAGGAAAAACAAAATAAAACACAAAACAAAATACTTGCAAAAATGTTTCCTTATACAGAAGCAAAGAGAGTTACTTGTAGAGAGAGAGGATTATGTAAAAGGCTGTGCATTTGCAAGCAGGAGAGGTTTCCTGAGACCCATCCAGTCTGTAAATTCCACCAGTGGCCACACCACTCACTCACTCTTCAACCTACCACAGACCTCATGGCTTCCAAATTCCCCAGCTTTTTCTTTGGCTGACTCAGCAGCCTGGAATGAGTTACTTTCAGTTAACTCTGCGGCACATTTAAATATACCATAAGTACTACTCTAGCTTGCCAAATTACACACGTGTCACATATGCACAGAGACACTCTTGTGTTTGCCACTCAGTTCAACAGAACGCCGCTAATCTGCAAACTGCTGTGCAAGCCATCAGCTGGGGTTGGAGGTGTGTTATGTGTTGGAAGAAATGGGGGGAGGAGAAGTGAAGCAACACAATCCTGCTCTGAGGATTTACAATCTATTGGGATAGATACACAAAGACAAATTTACTACACCATGCTGTTCAGAGAAATCATTTTTGTTTAGGGAAAGGAAGAGTGAAGGAGAGAGGACAGGAGTGAGAGCGTAGGGAGGTTGGAAACATGCATGGTACACTTTCAAAGTTATGAATTTATGCAGAAGGAAATTTAATGTATTGTTTAGCCCACATATCTAAATGATAGATGTTAAATTGAACCCAGTAGTGCCAAAATATAATGGGCTATAGCCTTACTTGGGTCAGTAGAGGGAAAAATCAATTTGCAAATTCATGAACAGGATTCTATTTGCATTTCAGTATTGAAGGCCCAACAATTTAAGAGAGATGGAAGCATGTGGAAATTTTATCTAATAATACACAATGTTATGAAATACAGTAAGTGAACAAAATTCAATGCATTGGAGGAAATACCTTTATCTATATGTGAATTAGATTAGCATTAAACAAAACATGAACTTTTTAAACTGTGAATCCTGACCCAGAAGTAAATGTACAGATTGTTCTTTTGTTATGGTGCATTAAAACATAGCGGGGACATGCACAGTTTCCACCGGGTAGCCAGATCACATTGCTGGTCTAAAGCCTTTCAACTTGGCTCTTCCCTTGGCCCACAAAATTACATGTCACTTGGAGAGTGCATGTAGCTCAAGTGGTTGAGCCCCAGCTTCCTATGTACAAGATATTGGGTTCAATCCCCAGTACCTCCTTAAAAAAATACAAACGACATGTCACCTACCCTGCCCACCCCACCAACACCATCACTTAATATTCTCCTTGTTTCCCTGATTCAGCCACCTGGGCTTCTCTCTGTTCCTAGAACACACTAAGTTCAGTCCCACCCCACGGCCTATATGTTTGCCATTTCCTCTCCATGGTAAGTGCTGTCTCCTATTCTTACTAGGATTTCTTATTGTAATAAAGACCTCCGCTCATATGTCCCCTCTGCAGATAGGTCTTCCCATCTTACCCTGTCTACAGTAGGACATCCCACCCAAAGCATTCTCTGCCACAGGTTGCTGTTTATTTTCTTCATAGCTACTAAAGATATCTACAAATTCATTGCCTATCTGTTTCCTTGTTTATTGTCTGTCTCCCCAATAAGGAAAAAAAATCTTTATTTGTCTTGGTCACTATAGTAGGTGCTCCATAAATACTTATTGATTGAATAAATGAACTTTGACTCCAGATATACCAAATAGATTCCATGTCTTTCAATGCATTAGAAAGGACACACACTCTAGTGATAGGAACAAGGTTCCGGATGGTTCATTTTTCAGAAGTGACGGAAGGAAAATGCAGTCTTCTGTGTAATATCTGTACTTGATCCCTTGGGAAGCATTCCCATGTTTTAGAAAATTTTAAATTAGGAAAAAGAATGTTTACTATTCCTGACTGTCAGGCTAAGTTTTTCTTCACTTAAAACATTTTCATAAAATTTCAGTAGATAGAGCTGCCAAAACTGCTTTCTGACACTTTTCACCATCGGAAGACAAGGGCTTTTGACCGCAAGTGTTACATGCTTTGGTGAAATGAAAGCCACCTGTAACTGTTTTTAAAAAGGAACCGGGTAGGGGCCAGCTGTATAGCCCAGTTGGTAGGGCGCCGGTTTACCACATGGGAGGCCCCGGGTTCAGTCCCCGGATCTCCTCTAATGGGCAGACTGCCTCGAGAAGGCAAGCCAATGTGGGCGGGGCATGCCGCTACGGGCAAAAAGGCAAGCCCCCGCGGGCAAAAAGGCAAGCCCCCGTGGGCAAAAAGGCAAGCCCCCACAAGCAAGGGCAAGCCCCCAAGAGCAGGCGGGCCACCATGCCAGTGAGCTGACTCAGCAGGTTGCCCCAGCAGGGGGAGACAAGCAGACACAGAGGAACACAGAGAAAAAAAATGAACACAACAAAAACAGGCAAAAGGGGGGAATGCATAATAAATAAAAATCAATCTTTAAAAAAAAGGAACTGGGTAAGGGGATTGCTGGGATCTCTAGACCCCCAGTGGTATCTACTCTTATCAGCCTTGCAGTAGTCTTTTGAATCTAACGTACCTTCCTTCTCCCCTTTCGGTAGCTCAACCAAAGCCATGTACTGCCCTGGGCTTTTCATCCATTCACCACCTTGATTTCTCTATGACGTGTGTATCTTAGTGCTCAGACACACATCAATGGAAGGCTTTCATTACAATCCTCCGTGGTCTCATCAGTGAGTCTGTTTTGGGTTCTAGCACTCCTCAAGGACAGGGAACAGGTTGATACAAATTTCTTGGTACAGTGCCTCTGTTTAGCAAGGTGGCTACTGCCCATCCACTGAAGTCCTCCTTGTGCCTGTGGCCTTTGATCTGTCTTGTTACATTGTAAAATCTTTTCAAGGCAATATGGGAACCCCTGGCATAAATAATTAGCCTTGCAAACTTTAAAAGTAATGGAAGTTAATAATTTCACCTTCTACCCATTACTCTGTTGGCGTTCATACTGTAATGGTTTGAGTTTGAATTAATTATGAATTCCAAAAATATAAATTAGATTATGTTTGTAAGCTCATCTGTTCATCTGGGCATGATTAAGTTATGAGTAGGGCGTTAATTGCCACGTCAGTGAGACGTTGAGCCCCACCCCTCGGTGGGGGTGGTCTCAAGTAGAAGCAGAGATTGGAGAGAAGCAGAGAGGA
>PVKH010015245.1:0-16152 GCA_004027955.1 Chaetophractus vellerosus | reverse complement strand
AAAAAAACACAATACCTTAACAAAAGTGTCAAAGAATGCCATAAGCCTAGAGTTTGTGATAGACTTCACATTCATTCAGTGACTATTCATTGAGGATCCACTATGTTCTAGATCAGGGGCTCTCCACCGTTTTTGTTCCATGGATCCCTTTGCCAGTCAGGTGAAAACCATGGTCCCCTTACGAGGGCCACACTATACCATGTATTATTTATTCACAGCCGGCTCCACTTCAGTTCGTGGGTGGCTGGCTGCGCTCCATTCACGGGCGACCTGCCCTGCCTGTGGCAGCTTTGCCTGTCCGTGGCAGCTTTTTGCCCTGCCCACGGGGGCTCTGCCCACCCATGGCAGCTTGCCCTTCTCAAGGAGGTCTGCCCACTAGAAGAGGTCCCCAGGAACCGAACCTGGGGCCTCCCATGTGGTATACCGGCACCCTATCACTGGGCTATACGGCCAGCCCCCGTGTATTATTTAATAGATATATCACACCTGTGCCAACACAACCCCACAAGAACAATGTTTTTCTGAATTTCAGTTCAAGCTCCCGGATGCCCCGAACTCTTTCATGGACCCCTTGGGGGTCTGTGGACCCCTGCTTAAGAACCCCTGTTCTAGATGCTGAGGATACAATCTTGAAGGAGACAGACAGGTCTGGAATTCAGGAAGCTTATATTCTAATAGAGGGAGATGAGCAAGAGACCAGGACATAAATGAGCCCACCCGCAGCTTTCAGTCTGGGAGGACTCTGCTGGCTGTGGCTTCTGCTCAATGTCCCCAGGGTCTGAGGAGTCACCTCCCTTTTAGGGGGGCCCTGGGCATCCTCAGCTGGCCCAGTTCATGGGGATCAGCTGACACGTGCTGCAGCGGCCCTGTCCTTGGAGGCTTACCTGAGGTCTGATGGAGAATGCTGGGAACCAGCTTGCCTAGGTATTGGCTTCTGGACATCAGAAGGAGGGGTCCTTTGCCAGTGATGTCTGCCTTTAAAACGTCTTCACCTCCCAAGTCTACCTGGCTCCTAAACAGACTGGTGGTGTCCAGAAGCCTATTTTATAAGAGGAACTCACTTCAGCAGGTCTGCAACACCTGACATCCAACCCACCAGTTGTGGGTGGAATTCCTGGACCCATAATTTACATATTTGTCTGAATAAGCCTACACAATTAGAGTTTAACTAGTTCACTGATATATCCCCCCATCCATTTCAAGGCTAGAGATAAGTGCTAATCTAGTAATGTCTTAGTTTGTTAAAAGTTGCTGGGAGCAATATACCAGGAATGGGTTGGCTTTTCTAATGGGATTTATTAAGTTAAAAGCTTACCGTTCTGAGGCTGTGAAAACCTCCAAATCAAGAGATGCTGTCTCACCAATGGTCGAAGGTCAGCTGCTGGCGATCCTGGACTGCTTCCAAGTGGCAAGGCACATGGAGGCATCTGCTTCTCTTCGGGATCTCATTGCTTCCGGCTGCTCCATCTGTGGCTTCCTCTCTCCCGGGTTCCCCTCTGAGCTCCTGGTTCCTTCTCTCCATCTCTGCGGCTCTTTCTCTGTGCGTCTGCTGCTCTCATTCCTCTGTTTATAAAGGACTCCAGCAAGCAATCCAATCAAAGGGTCCCACACCCACAGGAATGGATTATCTCCAAGAACATGATCTTTTCTGGGATCCACAAAAAGCTTCAAACTGTCACAGGTAATCTGACTAACGAATATATAAGAAAAATGACTAATTAGCATATCACCTGCCAGCATGTAAATGAGAATGTCAAGGTGGTTCAAATTCCATGGAAACAATTTCCCCTAAATATTACCTTGTCCCTAAATATCTTTTTGTAGCTTCAGCAAAAAGGGCTCCACATCTCCTATGGATATAATCACAAATTTCAAATAAAGTGAAAATTAATGAGATTTTTTTTTTCCTTTAAGTGACTATATGAAAGCTTCAAACCGCTCTTCCCTATTCAAATCATCTCCATCAGGAACTTCAGGCTCATAGCTTTCATTCTACCAGATTCATATCCTAGAATCAAAGACTTGTTTATAAAACAGCATTTATTATTTTCTTCCTCTTACTGAAAAACACTTGTACACACTTCAAAGTGAAAAAAAAAAGAAAGAAAGAAAAGAAAATTCAAAAGACACAAAGAAACAAGTGAAAATTTCCCCAGAAACTCCTAGCCTGATATACAAATACTAACAGTTTGGAGTCTTCCACTCATACATATTTCATCATATTTTAGATGAATTGCTAAGAACTTCATTTTTACAAAGAACCTGCACTACCACACACACCAGAGCAGAGTTCCATAATTAGTGGTGGGGGATGGAGGGGGGCAAAGAGAGAAGACACTCTCCCACTACTGAATTGGCAAGATCAGAAATGAATGGCACCATAAAGAGCCCGTGTCTTTCATTAATGCTTAAAGCTGAGACTTTATTCATAAGGAGATTCTAAATTCCAGACCTGGTCTCACCCGGTTGCCCTTGATAGAAGTAGTCTGTTTGTCATGTTAATGAAGAGAGAAGTGCCGAATTCCACAAAGACTTTATTTCCCCACAGCCAAAAGGGAGAAAAAGATGTTAGCAGGTCAGGAGTGGAACTGGGGTGAACCCTGAGGTGGTTTCCCTCCCTTTGGGACCAGCTGGCCTGAAGTTGGAGGGGGGCTCGTCCAGCTGGGCTTGCATCCTGAGTGAGAATGCTCAGAGACAAAGCTGCAGCCCAGCATTTAGGCAGGCTCCTTGGTTGATCGTGGATACTGGTAGTTCCCAAACCTGAGCAAGCGTCAGAATCCCCTGGAAGACTGCTGAGGCCCACCCCAGAGTTTCTGGCTCAGCAGGGCTGGGGTGGGGCCAGAGAATCTGCATTTCTAACCACTGGCCGGGTGGGTCCCGGAGCACACATGGAGCAGCCTGGCGCTGTCCTGACACTGGTGCAAAGTGGCACAGCGGTTCAGAAGGCTGGCTCTGCAGTCAGACAGGCCTGGCTTTATTCCTAGCCCCTCCACTTAATAGCCATGTGAACTTGGCCGAGTAACTTAATTAACCTGAGCCTCTGTGTCCTCACAGGTAGAGTAGGGATAGCTATAAGGTTGTTCCAAGAATCCGATTGCATAGTGCATGCTAAGTGGTTAACACGTGGCCCAGCTCAGGGTAAGTAGTCCATGCTTGATCGTTAGTCTTCCTATTCCAGTCCCAGCCCAACAGTCACGCAGTCGTCCTGCTCCTTTTAGAACTGCTCCCCCAGTCCTCTAAGACCGCGGTTTACTCTCTTTCCTTTCCATTTGTACCCTGAGGTGAGAAAACCCCATCTCCCTGCCCCCGTGGGGCCTCCCCGCCTCATCGGCAAGTAGCATCCGGCCAGGCTAGTCCTCCGCTGCCACCTGGTGGCCATTATGTGCCTAACACCTCGTCAAAGTGGCGTTCCTGAGGCTGAGAGCCATTAAAGGAACCAGGCGCCGTGCAGGTTCACCGGCGGGACAATGCAAAGGACAATGCAAATCCTCAGGGCTACAAAACCACACAAAGGAGCTCCGATCAGGACAAGGAGAGCAGGAGCGCTGCATGGAAGCTGATCCCCAGACAGGGGTCTGGAAGCTTCTGCTGACCCCTGGCCTGGCCGGTGCCCTTGTGAACAGGACCCCACCACATCTACCTGTAGGCATTTCTGACAACTCCTGGGAACTCTGGGCTTACCCTTTCAGATTCTTCTTGCTGCTACTGCCAGAGTCATGCGCGGGAAACGGCCATTGTAGGGCCCTTGCTGTCCCACCCTGGGATTCTAGACCCCATTTTCTGATGGACTGCTCATCACACTAAAAGACAGCTCAAACTAGGTCTTTGGGATAGAAACCCAGTGCTTTGGCAGAGAAAGAAGCAGGACATTAAAGCACAGGGGCAATGACGTATATGCCCAAGATGGTCCTGCCATTTTGTCTTTTTTACCACTACCCGCCCCCCTTCCCCAGTGTAACTGGTTTACTGAGGTTACTGAGGTGTCACAACTCAATCAAGAATGCAAACATAAAGGATTTTTCCCCAATTATTATATTCCCCCTCTCCAATGGAGAGTAGAATCTCTTAATGACAGTTTGAACAGAATCCATAACTTTGGGGCCACTTGCAGTTATTAAAGCTCATCCTGCACAGTTTTAAACTGGAGGCAGTGGACATAATACATATAAGTTTGGGTGAAAGGAGGAGAGTTCTAGAATGAGTGATGATGCTCAGGAAGGGGGGCTCAACTAGGCAGCAGTGGACAGTCAGAGAAGAACATAAGTGCCTCACAGAGGGTGAGAAGAAGCTTTGCAGATTAGCTATCAACAAACAGAAGGCAAATTCATTTCCTTCAGAATTGTTTCCCTCCTCCTCCAGATTCAGATATGCCCAGATGTACTATGGGAAAATCTCTTTTCAATGCCAAAACTTTCTGAGGAAAAAGAAAACCCTCCTTGAACTAGTTTTAACCATTTTTGTGTTGTTCTAACTTGTCTTAGCAGAAAAAGAATCTTTCCTTTGTGAACTCAGGGGCTTCAAAGCCGGCTTTGTTTTCCTGCGAGGTATTGATTTGGATTCTCGGGAGGGTCTCTTGACATCTCTCCACAGCTTCCTTACCTGATTAAGCCAGCAAGTCCAGCAGGCCCTTCAGTCACTGATGCAGAGGGGGAGGTACAGAGAAATTCAGCGCCTCCTCTGAGGTAGCAAAGCCTCTCCACTGTGGACTATGGAGCTGAACGTCAAATCTCTGCCCAGGGCTGTGTGAGCTCTTTTTTTTTTTTTTTAAGATTTATTTTATTTATTTATCCCCCCACACCCCCCCGCCTTGTTGTTTTGCACTCACTGTCTCCTCTTTGTGTCCATTCGCTGTGTGCTCTGTGTCTGCTTATCTTCTCTTTAGGGGGCACCAGGAACTAATCCTGGGACCTCTAATGTGAGAGAGAAGCATTCAATCACTTGAGCCACCTTAGCTCCCTGGTTTGTTGTGTCTCTCATTGTCTCTCTTCTTTGTCTCTTTTTATTGTGCCAGCTCTCCACGCAGGCCAGCTTGCTTTCACCAGGAGGCCCTGGGAAACAAACCTGGGATCTCCCATATGATAGACAGGGGCCCAATTGTTCTAGCCACATCTACTTCCCTGTGTGAGCTCATTATGAGCTTGGAGAAAGGACCACGGACTTTGATAGAGGGGCCATGGAATTTTAGGTTCTCTGCTTCCTAACTCCCAGAGTTCCCAGCCTGACCCCTTCCCACATCCTCTCTCCTGGCCCCTACTACATCTGTAAAAACAAGGGGCTGAATGGAGGATTTCTAAAGTCCTTGTCTTGGTTTGCCAGGGCTGCTGTGACAGAGTACCGCAGGCTTGCTGGCGTAATCAACTGAAATCTCTTGTCTCGCAGTTCTGGAAGCTGGATCTGAAGTCAAGCTGTTGGCAGGCTCCTCTTAAAGGGGTGACTGCATCCTGTGCCTCTTCCAGGTTTCTGTGGTGGACAATCCACAGCATTCCTTGACTTGTGGCAGCAAAACTCAATCTCTGCCTCTACCACACAGTCGTCTCTCTCTCTGTCTCTAGCTCTCCTTATAAACACCAATCACACTGGATAATGGCCTACCCTATCCAGTCCAGCTGCATCTTAACTAATAACCTCCTCAAAGATCCTGTTCACCAGGAAATTCACACAACAGGGAGTTAAGGCTTGAACATGTCCTTTGGGGGGACATGACTAAGTCCGTAACAGTACTTGTCAGCTTTCTTTTTTTTCTCTTACTCTCTATGATTGATTGACTCTGCACTCTCTTTGATGCCCGCCTTTGACACAGTTTTATGTCTTCAGATATTAAATTGTTGCATGCCTGAAGGAGAAGAGAGGAGAGAGAGGCTTACCAGCTGTCTCAACAAAAATACTTCATATACTTGATGAAAATTTATCAATGAAAAAAAGACATATTCCTTTTATATATCTGTATTTTCACAGTTTGTTTCCTGAAAACTCAAAGCCGGCCTTTCTCGGTTGGATTCGGACATCTGGCAACTGGAGTGCAGATGAAATGTGTACTGTCGGGGTGTTTGGTTTGACTTTGGGTTTAGGGGTGATGGTGAGTGTATTAGTCAGCCAAAGGGGTGCCTTTGCAAATATACCAATAATTATTTGGTCTTTATAAAGGGTATTTATTTGGGGTAGAAGCTTACAGTTTCCAGACCACAAAATTAAGTTTCTTCCCTCACAAAAGTCCACATATTAGAGCAAGACAGCTGCCGATGTTTGCCAGGGTTCAGGCTTTTTGGGTTCCTCTCTTCCCAGGGCTGCAGCTGTAGACTATCAGGCTAACGGCTCACTTGTCTTCTCCTGGGGTGTCCTCTCCAACATCAGAACTGCTGCTCAAATCTGTTTCTCAAATCCACTCCCTCTGTCTTTGGCCTTGCCTTTTATACTTGAGACCACACCCACTGAGGGGCGGGGCTCAATGCCCTACTGACGTGGCCCAGTTAACGCCCTAATCATAACCTAATCATGCCCAGATTAACAGATCCATTTACAAGCATGATTCAATTTTTATTTTTTAATTACATAAAACTCAAACCATTACAGTGAGTTACATGATAAATTAGAGGGAAATTTACTTTATATCATAAGCACAGTTGTAGCCAGTCTTAGGGAAAGCAAGTCGCAGAGAAAAAAGCCAGGGCAAAGGGAATTCCATTGTCAGCTGTTTCTCCTCAATTTACCCAGAATAGCATCTGTCTTTGCCCTACGTGAGGAGGACCTTTGGCAGGATTGGCTGAACGTGCTTACTCAAGATAGGAGCCCTTCTCCTTTCCCCTCAAAACACAAACAGGGGGGAGCAGATGTAGCTCAAGTGGTTGAGCACCTGCTTCCCACATACAAGGTCCTAGGTTCAATCCCTACTACCTCAAAACACACACACACACACACACACAGGGCGGCTAGTGGCGGGATAGAACCCCATTTACCCTGAGGCCTCAATTTAGGGGGATTGGAGAGGACAAGCAATGGGGTCTGGGACCCTGAAGAGAACAAAACTCTGAATCCCCGGTTAGTGACCTGGGTTTTGAGACCAGCTGGAGCAAGGCATTTAACGTCAGTTTTCTCACCCATATTATGGGGGTAAAAATCCCTCTCTTGCAGCATTATGGTATTTTCCTTCCTTTCCTCCCCCCTAGCCAGAGCCTGGCATAGAGAAATAATCTGATAAATGTTTACTGAAGAAACCAGATTTTTCCCACAGCCAGCTCCGAGTCTGCAGGTAAAATCTGATTATCCTCCCTCAGAGGAGCCTTCTCTAAAGCTGAGACATGAATCCAGAGAGCATTAGTGGGACACTGGGAAGGTCTTGCTCTGGTCTTATTCTTTCCCGTTTGGTGGATCTGGGTCTCCCTGCAGAACCCTATGTTTTCCCAAAACAAAAAAAAATAGACCGGCACGTGACAACGAGGGCAAATGCTACAAGACTGAGAGAAAAGCCTCCCCTCCCATCTACAATCCCACAGTTCCCGTACAGTTCTGTGATTTGGGTAGAAGTTTCCCACCTACTATAAACGTGTCCCCCTGCCCAAGAACTCTCAACCACACAGCAAACCTGGTCTCGGAAATGCCAGTTTTTATCTAAGAGGAAAAATGACAGAGAGAAATCCTGGCCTCCTCTCCTTCCCAGAGGCTCAAGAATCAGCAACTTTTGCCTCTTCTCAGTTGATTAGAATTGATTTTAAGTCACCATTTAGCAGGGAAAACAGAACATCACAAACAAAGCTTGACGCAGCCTGAGCCCTTCATCTGGAACTGGAAATGAATTTTATTTCAGGCATCCACAGTCTAACCTGTGGGTGGAAATGAGGTCTCCACTTTCAGGGCAATGCAGAGAAGTTGGGGTGATTCTTCAGAAAGCCCTGTAGTGGCTGACCCAAGCAGCATGGGGGGCGATTCAATGACAGGATTGTAGGAGGGGACAGCCTCTGGTTCTCCGGCTGGAACGCCTTATTAAGCCTCCTATCTTCATTCAGGATGATATGGCTGCCAGTAACAGAAAAGCCATATCTCAGTTCATTTCCACTCACCTGCTTTCCTGGTCACTAAAGCCATGGAGAATTCTCCTATACCCTAAACCCTTTGAAGCCTTCCCTAACTGCAGTTTTGCGGCCCTCCCAAACCCATATGAGTCACTGCCTGTAATATGATATTTCATCCGTGTTATCTTGACCCAGTTTTGAGGTCCTGGCAAAAAAAACGCCCAATTCCCCCTTGCAGGCAATGTGCTAAGCCCACACCCCAACCATCTCCCCAGTTGGGTCAAAATATTTCTGGAGTGAGAGCATAAACTACAGTGTGAACTATGGTCCAAGCTCAGTGGTGATGCCCCAGGATGCGTTTATCAACTGCAGTGAACGTGGCACACTAATGAAGGGTGTTGTTTATGTGGGAGAGTCTGGGAGGTGTGGGGAGCGGGGCATATGGGAATCCCTATATTTTTTGTGTAACATTTATATAATCAAAGTATCTTTTAAAAAATTTAAAAAAAATTTTTTTTAATTAAAAAAATAAATAAATCCAAAAGAAAAGAAAGAAAAAAGAAATACTTCTGGGCTACAAAGCTCACAGCCAACAGCCAGACCCAGACACCAAACATGTAGGGATGTGGTTCCTTCTCCTTAGAGCCCACAGAATTATTCAAAATACCCAATCCACAAAAAGCCCAGGAAACCTACCTCACTCCACCTAACTTGCTATATGAAGCCCCCTCCTGCAGTTCCAACTTGCTGTTACCCTTTGCCCTTCCCAGAGTGCAAGCCCCTGTGTGGCCCAGAGCTTCAGTAACAGAGTTCTGCCTCCCATCTACTCCAGTGTTTTTGTGTTGTGTCCCACCATCCAAAGAACTTAGATCAAATCTAATATCATAACATTATAAAACACTGCTCGATAGAAATATAACACTAGCCACACATGTAATTTTAAGTGTTCTGCATTTAGAAAAAATAAGAATCCTGTAAACCTAATTTTAAGAATTACATTTGATTTAACCCATTAGATCCAAAATGTTATCAATTCAGCACATAACCAATATTTTGTAAATATTACTGAGATATTTTACATTCTCTTTTTTTCATACCATTTTAGTTACCTAGGCTGTTCAAGAAAACACCATGAAATGGGCTGACTTAAACAATGGGAATTTATTAGCTCTAGTGTTGAGGCTAAAAGAAAGTCTAAATCAAGACATTATCAAGGCGATGCTTTCTTCCCAAAGTCCAGCATTCTGGGGATGGCTGCTGGTGATCCTTGGCTCCTCTGTCATATGGCAAGGCACATGGCAGCATCTCCTGGTCTCCCCCTTCTCTCCAGTGTTCCATCAATTTCCAGCCTCTTGCTTCTTGTGGTTTTCTCTCTCTCTCATGTCTGAATTCGTTTTGTTTTAAAAGGGCTCCAGTCATAGTAATAAGACCCAACCTGATTGAGGTGGGCCACAGCTTAACTGAAGTAGCCTCATCCAAAGGTCCTACTTACAATGGGTTCACACCCACAGGAATGGATTACATTTTTAAGAACATGTTTTTCTGGGGTACATACAGCTTCAAACCACCACACATACTAAGGCTTTGAAATCCAGGGTGTTTTACACTTAGAGCACATTTCAATTCAGACTAACCACATTCCGTGCTCAGTAGCCACATATGGCTGTCTGCGGAATCGGACAGCACAGCCCTAGAATAACATACAGCACATTATGGTATAGTTGTGTGTTTATACATTCATTTGCCTATTAGTGGGGAGCTTCTTCTTAACAACAGGGACCACTCCGTTACCAACTCATTGCAGCTGTAGAATAACTCTTTGTGGAATTATTCTGGATAATAATTTATGACAGGATTCATTCAGAAAGCAGTATAGCAACTGGTCACTGGGTAAAACAATTACAATGAAGGAGAGGAGGGAAAGGGTATGCTTTGAGTTGGAAACTGCTGTGAGACCCTCAAAATATGATGCTCAGACTAGAGCCTGGAACTCAGTAAAGAAATCAGGATGGCAAATAAAGGTTAGGGAGGCATGGTTTACAACGATCTTTCTCACCAGAAAGCAGAAACACACATTTCACATGAAAGTGCTATGGAGCATTTCAAAGGAAAATCACAACACGCATTGTAAAAAAAATAATTTTAAAATTATTTTTATCCTCCCCCCCTGCCCCGAGATGGCTCCCTTGTCTGTCTGCTCGTTGTCTGCTCGTCTTCTTTGGGAGGCACCAGAACCGAACCTGGAATCTCCCATGTGGGAGGCGAATGCCCAGCCACTTGAGCCACTTCCACTCCCTTCTGGTTGTGTCATCTGCTCATTGTGTCGTCTGCTTATTGCGATGTCTGCTCGTTGTGGCATCTGCAGCATCTGCTAGTTGAGGCATCTGCTCATTGAGGCGTCTTGCTGGTTGCGGCGTCTTGCTAGTTTCAGTGTCTGATCATTGCGGTGTCTGCTCTCCTTCTTTAGGAGGCACCAGGAACTGAACCTGGGGCCTCCCATGTGGGAAGCGGAAGCTCAATCACTTGAGCCACAACTGCCCCACCCCCCAATAACATTTTAAAAGAAGAAATACATGGAGGGAACTCATGAAATAGAAAAAATGTAAGGAAAATAATACCTAAATCATTAAAATGATACTAATAAAAAAAAATAATCCCCACCTGCAGATGCACTGATTACTTCCCTCCTGAACTGTTAGATACTTGGAGCAGGTCATGACAAGAATGTAGCATGCAGGTGGGATTCACAGGCAACATCCTTCTACGTGGCAGGATTCTTCCCTTCTCTCAAGTTCTCCCATCCTCTGTCCACTCCTCCAAATGATGAATACCCTCAAACAGTTGGAAACAGAGGTCTCTGACAAATGCCCTCATATGATGGCAGTGCTTCCCAAACTGTAGCATTCAACTTGAGCCACTTCCGCTCCCTTCTGGTTGTGTCATCTGCAGGTGGGGATTTTTTTTTTTAATTAGTGTCATGTCTATTCTAACATGTTCCAGGTGATGCTTTCCCATGGATCACACTTTGGCATTGGGGGGTTAGAGGCTTATGTAAAGCATCACCCATCTTGGAGTTTGAGTTCTAGAAGAGAATCCCAGAAAGAGAGCACTTTAGCCTCATGAATAAAGGAATGAAGGAATTTTGGTATCAGATGAGACCGACAGGACAAAAAGCCACTAGTGAATCCTGCAAATAATACCACAGAAACAGCTCTCTTTACAGATAAGGCCATTGATTGGTAGGAGGCAGTTGTGGTATATTAGAAAGCATACAGGAATTGAGGCAGAGTTTGGATCCCACTGTTTTAGTTTGCTAGACTGCTGGAATGCAATATACCAGAAATGGATTGGATTTTACAATGGGAAATTATTAACTTGCAAGCTTATAGTTCTGAGGTGGTGAAAGTATCCAGATCAAGGCATCATCAGGCAATGCTTTCTCCCCAAAGACCAGCTGCCAGCATTCCTGGACTTCTCTGTCACGTGGCAAGGTACATGGTGAGTTTCATTGCTTTTAGCTTTTGGCTTCAGGGATTTTCTCTCTCAGTTTCTGTCGGTTTCTCTCTGTCTCTCCATATCATCCCATGTATAAAGGACTCCAGTAAGACCCACCCTGGGCCATACCCTAACTGAACTAACCTAATCAAAAGGTCCCACCCACAATAGGTTCACACCCACAGTAATGGATTAGCTCTAAGGACATGACTTTTCTGGGGTCCATAAAAGCCTCAATCTACCACAGCCACCTATTACCTTTACTAGATATGTGAGTTTATATTTTTCATCTATGAACCTAAGTTGCCTTATCTCTAAAATGGGCATAATATCACATAGCTTGCAGGATTTTTTGAATATCAAATGAAATAGCATATGTGACAATACCTGGCATATGCTTGAGGCCCAGCAAATGCTTATTAAATCTCAACCAAAATATTTTCCAGTTACCTCTATCAGAATAGTGTCAGAGTAAACCTGGTGGGGTGAGAAAAGAATTTTAAAACTGAGGTATGTCTGCTTTAAAATTGATTAAGTCTCAAGGCTTAGGATAGTTTTTCCTGAACTAAATGCATTCCCCTTTACAGAAGCAATGCAGATACATTCTAAGCAAATGCCTTCAGGGAAAGGGCAGAATTCCATCTTTACCTACGTTTATATTTCTTTACGGTTGCCATGAGAGCATTTTAATAACCTCCACGGAGTTGAAAGTGATGCAGGTAATTGCCATAAGTAATTTAAGGGCTATTAAAACTAACAAACCTCTCCTGTGAAATACCTTGTTAAACAGTGATCAGTAGAAAACGTGTAAAGATGGTGTGCAGTGTAAATTCAAGCTCTTTTTCCAGTTACGCTGAAGAGACCATGTAATTACATTACGTGTACAAAGAGTGCAAATATTAAAACGCTTCCAGTTTCGATCTTGGATTGGCTCCAATTGAAGATGCCCTGGTGTTCTGATGAGTTCTACTTCCTTTCTTCAGAAGAGGCAGGCTGGTCTCAGATGTCGTTCCCATTATCTGAATTGATGGTTATTCTTTTTTCACACATGGTGCTTGAGATCATAAATCTTAGCACTTTTTAGTGCAAAGCCCCCAGGGATCTGAGCTCCAGCCAGGGACCAGCCAATCACTAGCTGTGTGACCTGGAGCAACTCTTTTCACTGCACTAGGGGTGGACTACTGCAGCCATGCAATGAAAAAATTGTATTTTATCCCTTGAAGATCTTTTCCAGCTCTAAAGTCTTTGATCCTAAACACTTTCCACAACCACAAGTCCATTTTCTGGCTAACTTAACTATCAAAAATACAACCAAGAATCAAGAGTAGGACAAAATGGAGAGAGAGTAGTCTCTTCAATAATGTTACCGGGAAAATTGTAGCGCCATATGCAAAAATTAACTTCACACCGTACACAAAAATTAACTCAAAATGGATCAGTGATCTGAAGATAAGGTCTAAAACTATAAAAATCCTAGAAGAAAACATAGGGAAACATCTTCAGAAACTTGTCTTAAGCAATGGTTTCTTAGGTTTTATACCAAAAGCATTAGCAACAAAAGAAAAAATAGATAAATATAGCTTTATCAAAACTGAAAACGTTTGTGCACCAAGGACATGAAGAAATTGAAACAATAGCTTACAGAATGGGAGAAAATATTTGGAAGCCACATATCTGATAAGGGTTTAATATCCAGAATATATAAAGAAATTCTACAACTCAACAAAAAGGCAACAACCCAATTTAAAAATGGGCAAAAGACAAATAGATATTTCTCCAAAGAAGATATACAAATGGCACGTGAAAAAGATGTTCATCATTAGCATTAGGAAATGCAAACCCAAACCACAATGAGATACCATTTCACACTCACTAAAATAGCTAAATATTTTTTTAAAAAGGGAAAATAATAACTGTTGGAGACAATGTGGAAAAATAGGAACCCCCATACATTGTTGGTGGGAATGTAAAATGTGCAGCCACTGTGGAAAATAGTTTGTCAGTTCCCCCAAAAGTTAAACAGAATTGCCATAGGACCTGGCAATCCCACTTCTAGGCATATAGCCAAAAGAATTGAAAACAAGGACTCAAACAGATACTTGCACACTGACATTCATAGTGGCATTATTCACAATTGCCCAAATATAGAAGCAACCCAAGTGTCCATCAACAGATGAATGGATAAACAAAATGCGATATATACATACAATAGGATATTATTCAGCTGTAAAAGGGAATGAAGTTCTGATGCATGTGACAGCACGAATGAACCTCCAAGACATCAAGTTAAGTAAAATAAGCCAGGCACAAGAAGACAAATATTGTACGATCTCAATTACATGAAATAATTAAAATAAGCACATTCATAAATTCAGAAACTAGAGTACAGTTTAACAGGAGCCAAGGTAGGGGTGAGGAATGGGGAGTAAATGTTTAATTGGTACAGAGATTCCGTTTGGGGTGATGGAAAAGTTTTGTAGTGGATAGTGGTGGTGGTAACACAACATTGTAAATGTAATTTACACCACTGAATTGTATCTTGAAAGTGGTTACAGTGGGACATTTTAGGTTGTATAAATGTTACCAGAATAAACATTTAAACACACCATAGGGAAGCAGATGTGGCTCAGGCTACATCCCCAGTGCCTCCTAAAAACAACAAAATGCAAACAACAAGCGAAAAAAACCAACTCAGAGGAGCTGATGTGGCTCAGTGGTTGAGTGCCAGCTTCCCAGATACGAGGTGCCGGGTTCAATAGCTGGCCCCGGTACCTCAAAAATCAAAGCAACAACAAAAAAACACACAGAAATGAACAACACAAACAGTGGACCCTAATGGAAACTATGGATGATAAGAGTATAATTTTAATAATATTGTTTCATCATTTGTAAAAAGGCACCACACTAAGGCAAAATGTTAATAATAGGGAAAACTGTCAGTGAGTGGAGGGGTATGTGGGAACTCTATTATCTGCATGATTTTTCTTTAATAAAAAAAAAAGTGGTCCAAAAAACAAAGAAGGGACCTATGAAGAGCCTGAGAAGTTGTGCAAAGTCCATGCATTTCATACCTCTCAGAATCTTGCAAGCCCATGCTCAGAATCTTCTATTCTTCCTCCATACACTGGTCTAATAAACCTATTTACTAGACTCACAACAGATTAGAAGTAGCAAGTTAGAAGAAATGAGCAAGAGCACTGGCAATGATAAGAAGTGAAAATCCAAAGGAGAAAGCAGACGGAAATCTTTGAGAGGGCAAAGCTTTTGTCTGGTTCATTTCAGTACACCCAGTACCAGGCGCAGAGCATCTACCCAATAAATGCTGAATGAATGAGTGAATGAAGGCAATGCCTACAAAAGGCAGATATACTTTTTTTAAGTGCAATGGTCTGGGAACACTTAGTGCAGGTAAAAACGACCCTATACACCTGAAGAGCCTCCCGAAGATGGTTTCACACACAACAATTAACATTCATGTAAGTGGCTAACACAGCGAAGAAAATTTAAACTATGCTTAGTAAGCTCTCACTAAGATAGTAGGTGGTGTCTTCTGGTTAAACATGGTGGATTGAACATGGGTATTTATCTCTGTTCTCTCCTAAAACCCTACTGAAAAATGCGAGTAAAGTGACATGTATGTGTGTGTGTGTGTGTGTGTGTGTGTGTGTGTGAGAGAGAGAGAGAGAGAGAGAGAGAGAGAGAGACAGAGAGAGATTTTTCCACAAGGACAAAGAGAGAAGAAGGGATCCACAGTAGACAAGAGAGGTCAGCCAATATTTGTAGGCTTGAAAGGATCAAATGAAATTATCAGAGCAAAGCTGAACGGCACGGGCTTGCAGAAGGGAGCCAATGAGAAGTAGCCAGGTCAGGCCTCAGATTCCCGGAAAGGCTCAGAAATCAGAGTTGCAAAAGGCATGAAGAGCTGGGTTGCCAACAGGAGGATTAGTTCGAAGTCTGTTGAGAGAATGATTCAATTCTTAGTTTCCTTCTCCCACCCCAACAGGGAACTAGAGGTTTATTCCACAGAGAAAAAGACCCAGAGGAAGCCCAGACCCAGAACCACAGCAGATGTTAGGGAGAGGCACACATCTAAAAACTAGGGCATGACATAAAAGTCTACGCACAGAATGGGGAGGCCCCATCTGGCCTTGCCTCTCTAGACTCAGAACACTGGCAGCTTCCAGGATAGAACCCTCCCATCCCCACCCTCCCAGGCAGGGCACTGGAGAGTCCTACTCTGGGAAAATGGAATAGACCCCAAGAAGAGAGCTCCGAATCCTGGCTTTCAACTCCCCATGAATGCTGGATCCCTACCCAGTCCCATTATAGTTGACAAACCCTGACTTTCCCCTATAAGTGCATCCGATCAGGTCTAATATAATTTTCTTAACCGTAAAGAGATAAAGAAACACAACACTGAAAGTAAGCCTCCAACAAGAAAAGCCAAGACAAAGCAAAGTAACAAAAGTAACTTAGAGGAAATCAAGACAATGAAGGTAAAAGAAGAAAACTTTGAAAGTACATGACAAACCCCTAGAGAGGTGAGAGAAAATATTTATCCATGAAGAGAGAACAGGATGCCATATTTTTTAACGAGTAGAAAATAAACTCTTCAAATTTGAAAATGAGATATTTAAAATAAAAGCCTTAG
>PVKH010015244.1:0-16168 GCA_004027955.1 Chaetophractus vellerosus | reverse complement strand
CGTGGCAGCTTTTTGCCCTGCCCACGGCGGCTCTGGCCCACCCATGGCGGCTTGCCATTCTCAAGGCGGTCTGCCACTAGGAGAGGTCCCCGGGAACCGAACCCGGGGTCTCCCATGTGGTATGCCAGCGCCCTATCCACTGGGCTATCCAGCCGGCCCCCCTCTAGGCCATTTCAAACTCAGAATTCATTAAAGGTACAAGTATAAGTTATACAGTGTTTTTTTGTTTTTTTTTAAGATGTAGAAGCAAAGGTAAAGTTTTAATGCTGGTCACTAGTGGAATATATATCTCATAATAGTTTTAGAACATGGTAGAAAATAAAATAAAAGATAAATATAATGATACTATATATTTAATAAGCTGAATAAAAATCTCTCTTTGGGAGGCAAATGCAATTGTCTTGAATTACTTTTTTATTGCTTGACTTTTTTCTTAGTGATTTGTGAGATTAAAATTTTGACCTTTTATAACAGAAATGAATTTATTTATTTAGCCATTATTATTTTACAGTACTTAAAACTAAAAATGTTAAACATAAGGCTTTTAAAATATTTTATTAACTATAAAATATCAAAGTGTGATGGCAAACAGGTGGCACAATTGTTTTTCACTATAAATTTTGACCACCAAATCACACTATTAATGCATTCATTAGTTTTTTCATTAAAATTTGTGATATATTCTTCTGCCCTAATCTTGTAGCTGTCTTTTTTCATGAATTCATTTTTAAATTTCCTCCTCAAAACTCTCTTTTTGTATTAACTTGACCATTGTCAACTTCAAAATAAAATATTCCATTACAACAAAGATGGGGCCTTAAAAAATTCTAATTCTTAAAATTGTACAATTCAAATTACCTTTTTTATCTGATAGATAAACCATTGGGAGTAACACTTCTCAGTATAGCTCCAATTACACTTTGTAAGTATTTCCTTACTTATAAGTAAGAAGACTAGTTTTAATTTAAAGTAGTATTTAAAATACTGGTTTGGAAAACTAAATTAATTGCTTAATGACTTGAATGATATAAAAAATAACATTATTGTAGTTGTGTGCATTGGAAAAAAACAAACAAATGTGAATTTCTTTTCCCGAATTCCCTACCTCCCAAATTAAAATGAGAAATGGTAAGTAATAATCCAACCAAACTAGAAGAAACACATATTTCATTACAATAGAAAGAAATAACTTTTAACCTATATAAAATAAATTAAATTTTCTCTAAAAATGGTAATTTTGTTCCTTTTGAAATGTGCATTTTTACTGTTCCAGCCTTTGAACTACATTTCAAAAAATAACTTTCTATTTTGGAAGTAAAACACTATAAGTCCTTTTTCCATATCATTCAGCAGATTTCAAATGAATGAGACTTTTTTATTGATTTTTAGGAAAATTCATGAAGTAATGTTTTCAGAAAATTATGGTTCACATATGAAATTAAACTTCTGAAGAAATTAAGGTTAGCGAATTACTCAAGCAAAACCAAATAAGCATTCTGTCTGCCTTTATTGCTACAAAGTTAATTACCCTACTAATTAAATTTTTCTATATCATAACAAAACAATTTTTATAAATAGGTATATGAAACCCAGTTTTCTCCAATTCCAAAGCCACAGATAATGCTTTATTTAGCTTCTTGTAATTCTTCCTTTTATTTTTCACTTTCCCCTTAAACTAACAAGTCACCATATATAAACTGCCACCTATTTTCTAGCTCCTCAATTGTAGATTGGAGAGGATCATTACTTTCCACTCTTGACACTGCCATCAATTTTAGTTGTCACCTTTGCAAGTGACTTCATTTCCTTCAACAATGATTTCTTCATCCATAATGTAAAGACAATTTCCTCCCTTAACCAAATCAGTGAGTGAGTTCTGAGTTTCAGATTTCAGATTAGATAGGGGAGAACTTTGAGAAAAATAAAATACTATGTAAATGGTTATATTATTATGTACAGTTTGTTGTTCATACAAGAGAAATAGTACTTTATAGAGTTAAAAATTACTTGAGTTTTTCCTGGGTTAATTACATACAGAATACCTAACTAGTACTTAACAAGTCAGAATTTGAAACCAGTTTTCATATTCCAGAGCCCAAATTCATAATCACAAATGATATGGTACAAGGCAAAACTTCTCATGTTTAACCCCCCAATTTTTCATAATACTCTATTTTTCATGCAAAACAGTATACTCACAATGATTGATACCTAACAATTTCAGCCATTCTAATTTTGAAATGTAAATAGAAAATGAGATGAGAAATGAACCCAAATTCTCTAATTCTCTAATTCTAAAATTGTAAATAATTGTAAATAATACTCAAAAATTGCAAACTCGCCCTTTTCCTCTCTTCTACATATATAGCCAACCTACAAAGAGTAAGAAAGTTACAGCTAACATACCTGAACAGAAAGTACTGAATCTTACATTCTCAAACATGAGCATTGCTCTTTCAGTCCTGGGGGTGGGATTTTCCTGGGAATGTGGGCATTGGGGGTTGGTAATCATAGTGGTTAGTGCTATTGCGAGCATATTTGTTCTTTCCATTTGGGTCTTCTCACTGCTATGGTAACATATGAATTTAATTTTTCTTAATCAATACTTCTTTGACTTTCTACTTAAAGTCCTAATAATATTTTCTTCTTAAACAAATTTTCCAGACCACTAAGCATCATATCCCTGTCACTGACTGTTCTGCATGTCTGTTTAGAATATTTCATCAAACACTACATGAGCAACTCCTTGAATTTATTGCTGTCTTAATCTCAAAATAAATAACTCAATGAAGGTCAGAAAGTATCCCTGTATTTAAATTTAACTATTTTGAAGTCTATTAGCTATACAAAGGAGTAAAAAATAAAGTCAGTATATATCACACATACAGGCCAGATATTGGAAGGGAAGGGACATAATTCACCACACAGGTTCTTCTGCTTCTGCTTCAATTTTTTGGGGACCATTCTTACACTTTCCTCACTGAAATGCTGTTTATTCTGCTACTGATCAGATTATTGCATTTTAGCTTCTTGAATTCATATTTCCCTCACTGGCAGTACTATTGATATTGTGCACTTTCTAATTCCTCTGACCTTTTGCAAAAGAAAACCATGTACTGGCACCTGTCTCTCAACATGTTCCCACACACAAAAAATGGGCTGTTATATATTCTAAGCAACAGTTTGAAGGCAAGTAAAATAATTTTAATATTCAAATGAGTCAAATAAAGATCTGAATTTCATTACTAAAATTATTCCCAGAGGGGTCTAACTCACATGATTAACTAAATACTGGGTAAAGTATAAATTGTAAAACTATATTTTTATAGTTCTATGGCATTGACTTTTCCTTGCATGTTGTTTGGAACTACCTTCCGAAATAAGTAACTCACGTGATGGATTTCCTTTATATCCACATTATTAGACCCAGCAGAGCGAGGATAGGATCTGGACTATAAACAGTATGAAAGCCTCTGTTAGTCCAGCTATGTGGATTCATGCATCTTAGTCACTAGACATTTCCCCTGGGTCCCAATGATTGAATGTTCCTGCTCTTTATGAAACCTTCTTTTTTATGAAAACAAATTTTTGGAGCTTTTGCTTTGAAGGTCTTTTGCTTTCTATAATCTCTTTAAACTGACTGAGGAGAAAAGAAAAGTCTTGGCCCCCTTGTTTGTCTCAACTCTCCTCTAAATGTGGCCTCATTGTGTTCTCTTGATTTAAGTGAAGGTTTTGGGGATATATTAACTGTAAGAATTTTTTTTTTACTTTTCTTTATATATGCTGTTTCATAATTTAATGGGGTAAGAAATATGCAAGACAAGCCTAAAGCAATTATCCAAGTCACTGAAGCAATCCAGGATGTGAGCTATGATATGCCTTTAAAGAATTAACTTGAAAGCAATTCTAAGTTGTTTTTTGCTTGTTTGTTTTTACTGTCTAGTCAATTCCCTAAAAGCCTAGGGAAACCTTTTAGGCATTATTATGCTTTTCTTCAGAGGCTTCCCCCAGTCTAGGTAGTATTTTCACAGTTGTTCTTCCTCTTTACAAAGAAGAATTTCTTCCCTGGGATACCTTCTGGGTTTCTACCCCTTTCGCCTTGCAGACTTCACAGTGTCCCTGTCTCTGGATCTTTCTATCTTCACTCCTCATCCAGAAATGATATTTGCTGCCATGGATTTTCTATTCCCTAAAATGAGAAAAAAGAGTATGTTTTTCTATTCTTGCTTCTTTTAAAAATATCAGTTAAAATGCATATAAATGTACTATCCCTCCAACCAGATACAAATACTCCTAATGTATTTTACATGTGCATATTTTATATAAACAAAATTGGGTTCACACTATATAAATATTTTTTCAAACTACTTTTTAAATCATCAGTATCTCAACCAAGAAAATCAAGGAAAAACAAATAATTTCTCTCCTCTTTTCACTGATAATTTTAACATTTTAGACTATTTTAATCTTCTTTAAATCTTTGTGTTTCCCCTAAACAAACACTATAAGTGCTTTATTACTTTATACCTTGGTTTTTATCCCACAGTTTTATTAATTAATGTTATAACATTTAAACTTGTGCATTAAATTCTTGATGGGCAACATCTTCCTGAGAAAAAAATCAGTTTCTTTGGTAATATAATACAAAACCTTAATAAAATGCTATGACAATTGTATGTTCCTTTGGTTATTTTAGATGCAATCATCATTGGTTGTAATCAACTGAATATAGATGAAAATCCATCTAAGAAATACTTTCACATTGTTAAATCAGGCCACTCTTCCTTGACCAAACAACTGGACTCCATAAACTTGTCGGGTTGACAAATGAAATTAAACATCACAGTCCATCCTTTGTCAATTTGGCACTCACACACATCTCCTTAAACCATTCTTAATCACCAAATAAAGGCAGTAACATAGTCATACCTTTCCCTACATGATACACCTGCTCTTTGGACAACTAAAAATGCACTAACCTATTCCCCAGAAGAGGAAACAGGTTCTTGGTTGATATTCACTACCATACTTGATAAGCTTAAATACTATTTTGTAGAATTCATATAATTTATGTTATATGATAAGAGGATAAGGGGAAAAATAAAGATATTTGACACACACACAATATATTTAGAACAAAATAAGGAAGAAATACTCTTAACAATAACATTTCTTGTTTCCACAACTGGTCATGTGTTCATGGAAGATGGTAATAACTGCCATCTTCCACTACCCATTCCATATACCCTTTACTCTCAGGCTTCATCTCATTTCATCCTTGGTGGAGTGACACAAACCTTAATTCCTGAAGAGTCTGGACCAATACAGCCCTACCTGGATAAGGTTGTTGCAGTTTTCCATTGATTTTAATCACAGGGTATGCTAGATTAAAAGGCACCCTAAGGAAGCCTGTATTCCAGGAATACCACTCCTTAGCCCCAGAATTACTCTTCCTTAACCCCATTGAATGGTACTAGTCCAATTTCTCCTTGCTAGTCATGATCAATCACCCAAGCCAGTATAGTATCTCCTTACTTTCCATGTTGATTCAGAAATATGAGGGACCCAAAGTGACTGGGTGGTGGCCTTAACTTGTAATTCAATGGTATCATTATTGTGTCACCTTGACAGTACTCCTCCTCTTGGAACTAAGACCTCTAGACCAGCTGACCTGGTTGCCAGGATAGGAAGCAAATATTTTTGTAGTAGACTATGGAAGGAAGTAGTGAGTGGTGCTACTCTTATGTCCACCCCATGATTTCTGGATGCATGAATCCTGGCTATGGGAATGTATATGATTTAAAGCAAATATCATCTCCTGGGAAACACTACCCCAGCCCTGAAAGATATTGCCATACATTTGGCCCCCAAATTGAGTGTTAAAAACTCCATTACACTGTTATGTAAATCCAGCTGCTTCAGAATGATGGGGAGCATGGTAAGTAAGACCAGTGAATTCCATGGGCATGGGCCCATTGCTGCACATTATTTGCTTTGGAGTGGGTTTCTCAATAAGGAACAATGCTGTATCGAATATCATGATGCTGGAGAAGGCAGTCTATAATTCTATAGATGGTAGTTTTGGCAGAAAAATTGCATGCAGGGAAGGTAAACTGCCTAATCCAGTGAGAACAAATCACTGCTCCTTCCATAATGGAAGTGGTCGGATGTAATTAACCTACCATTGGTTAACAGGCTGATCTTCTTGAGGAATGGTGTCATATCAGAGACTCAGAGTTGGTTTCTGAAGCTGGAAGACATCAGTTGCTCTAGCCATATTGGGCTTCGGGAATGGAAGTCCATATTGCTGAGCCCATGCGTAACTTCCAACCCTACTACCAGGGTCACTTTGTTCATGAGCCCATTTGTGCAATGACAGAAGTGGCTTGGGAGAGAGGCTAGCTAGTATCCACAGAAAGGGTCATCCCATCCAGATGATATTAAAATCTCTCTGTTGAGGTCATCCTCTGGTGATCACTCATATGGGATACAAAGATCTTCATATTTTTCTCTCAGCGAAAAAGGTCTAGTAACATATCTCACCTGCATACTTATCTGTTATCAACTTTGCAGTCATGTTCCTTCCAACTCCCTGAATGGGTAGCCAAACCATTTACCACACCCCATGAACTATTATGCAAATGAATCTCCAGTCATTTCTCCTTCAAAGCAAAATGAATGAATGATCACATGAATTTTTAAAATTCTGCCCACTGGGAGGATTTCTCTTCACTACCGTCATTTATGGTTATCCCAGAACATTGCTGCCACTCTCCTCCATGGGTGGTTCCTACATTAATTTGAATCATCTGTAAACTAGGTCCAAAATTTCTCTTTCTCATTCAACTTAACTGGTCATAGGGAACTACCCAAGCAGCCACTGTGTAAACTAAGAATGGGAAGTAAATGTGGCAGGAGAAAGGGCTGTGGGCATTTGGAACACTTTGTGCCATCAGGGCCTGCTCAAGGCCAGTCTTGTATATACAATTTCTGTTTGATGGTGGATTGTTGCAGTGCACACCTAACTTAATGGCTTGGTAGGTCAGACAATACTCAGTTCATGATAAGCAGGTCAGGTCTCATGGTAACTTGGTGAACCATTGTTGAGTGTTCAGTCTCTTTTAAGGCCCAGTAGCAGGCCAAAAGCTGTTTCTCCAAGAATAATTATCTCTAATTGTCCCAGGGATTTACTCCAAAATACAAAGTGTCTGTACGATGATTCTTCCATGGAGGCCTACTAAAGGCTTCAAATAGCATTTCTGTTTGACACAGACCTTCATTGGATCTGCTGGATCGTACAACCCAAGTGGCAGAACAGCATGCCTTCAAACCCGGAATTATCGCAGAGCTTCCTTTTTCCAGTCTTGACTCAAAACGAGTACCCTTTGGCCCACTAAATAAATGGAGTAATATACCCAAATGAGGACTATATTGCCTAAAACCCAAACAAGGTCAACTAGTGTTGTGCCTCCAGACTCAATAGCTTATCTTTCCCCATAAAAGGGGTTATTTTAGATATTATATGGACGTTCTTTAGGTGATGAGATGCAAAAACAGATAGCAGACAGCCAAGAATGCATAAAAGGACAGCATGGTTAGATCTAAGGGTGTGAAGGGAAAGGAGGAGAAGGAGGGCAGTGGAGAAGTCCAGGGTTTTCTTAAATTAGGCTTCCATGAGGGTCAGTGGAGATGTGGAGGGAGAGAAGAAGAATTTGCATATTTGGCTATTACCTTTCCTGTGACCCAGAGGGGAGGAATAGGGTGGCTTTAAACTATTTGGCATGAAAAGCAGAAGAGGCAAGTTCCATTTGGAGAAGTTGAGGGCAGCTCTTATCATCCAAGCCATATTGAAGTACATGTCCTGCTTGAAGCTGTGAAGGGGAGAAGAAACAAGGGTCATTTGGAGAGGTGGTGGGTGGCTCTTACCATCCAAACCATTTGGAGTTACAGGCCTTGATAGTTGCTCTTGGTTAGGTTAACTGGGTTTGTTACTGAAAGGGAATTTATGACTAGGAAAGACGATCAGGCAACAAATATTATTTATTTTATGCCATTACAAGAATATCTCAAAATTCCCTGCACCACTGAATGCCTAGAAATTTCACAGTGTTCGTTGAAGGTTTGTTGGTTTTATTTGCCATCCTTTGGTACACAAATATCTTACCAATAAGCCTATGGTAGTTGCTACGTTTTTGCTCAGTATATACAATCAATATAATGTCATCAGTGTAATGGACAAGTGTGATATCAAGTTCCCTGTGGAGTAGATTATGCCATAGGGCCTGAGAGTTGGTAAATGCCTGGGGTACAAGTGTGAAGGGAAATTGTTGGCCCTCCTAGTTGAAAGCAAGCAGTTTCTGCTGGATTTTACTAATAGTTATTGAAAAAAAGTATTTATCAGTCCAATAGTTACATGCTAGGTACCTGATGAAGTGTTAATTTGCTCAAGTATTTATACCACATCTGGAACAGCAGCTGTAGTTGGAGTCACCACCTGGTTAATTCAATGTCATCCTTCAAGATCTATAAGTTTCCTGCATAGACCAAACAGGAAAGTTGAATGGGGGTGTGGTGGGAATCACTACCCCTGTATCTTGCAAGTCCTTGATGGTGTCACTAATCATTGCAATTCCTCCAGAAATGTGTTAGTGCTTATGGTTTACTATTTTGTTAGGTAGGGGAAGTTCTAGTGGCTTCCATTTGGCATTTCCTACCATGATAGCCCTCAATCCCCAGATGAGAGAACCAATGTGGGGATTACTCCAGTTGCTGGAATTGGAATGTGTTCCAATGACGCTTTCTGAAACTGGGGAAATAACCACAGAATGGATTTGGGGAGCCATTGGGCCATCTGTGAGATGCACTTGAACTAAAATTCCATTGATCACTTTACTTCCATTAGCACCTACTCTAGGTGGTAGGAACACAGCGACTTATTGGGTCTATTCAAATTAATGCCACTTCAGAGCCATTGCCAGTAATTTCTTAAATACCTGATCATTTCCTTTTCTCCAATGCATAGTTATCCTGGAAATAGGCCATAGATCCCTTTGGGGAAGGCTGGGAGGAAGATTAACAACATACATTTTTGGCAAGCAGGGTCTTTGCCCAAGAGAACTTTGACTTCCATTCATTATACCGGTTCTGAGTCTATAAACTTTCTCAAGTTTATTGGTATTGATTGAGGTGTTTGACACTGTTTTTTTGTGATTCAAGTTAGATTTTTGTTCGGTTTATTTAGAACTTTTCTGCTTATACAGATCAAGAAAGATTTTAGCAGATTGTCCATCTATTTCACTTCTAGATACCCCATCATGAAATAACCAATGCCATTTTTCTCTGTAAGACTATTCTGATTACTGCTTTGACCCAAGTGTCTATCATAGTTGCCACCCTTGCCTTGCTTTTGAATTAAGAACCACCACTTGGCATCTGCTAACCCAAAATCAGATCATCCTCATTGTATTTAGCATTCAAGTCTGTGACAGCCATTCCCACAGTAATATCTGAACCACAGAGTGAAGGGATCACAGAACTCTTCTGGCATGGTGCACCAACCCTCACAAATTGATTCTTTACAGTTGTGGTGAAAGTTGTGTACTCTGGATGTTCCTGGGGTAGGTTAGCAAGTCTTGAAATTTTGATAAACTCACCAATAATTAATTTAGTAAGTCGTTTGATTTAAAAAATAGTTTGTTTTTTAATCTGGAAGAATGCATGAACATCACAATTCCTCCTTTTATCCTTGAAGGACTTTTCCTAAATCTTACCAAGACCAGGACCTCCATTTTCACTTATACCGTGTCTTAGGTTCTTGCAATAATTCCTGGCTTTTATTGAATGTGATATTATAGAAGGATATTTCAATAGCCACACTTGGAGAAGTTCAAATTATATAATGAATAGTTATTTCTTTTAAAAAAGTGGAACTCATACATGTTTTTGAAATTTTTAAAAAACTCGCAAAACTATGAAATGTTATGAATAGAATATAGGAACAAATGATTTTCTGGAAATCGTGAATTAAATTATATTTAATTATAATAGAGAAATTATCTTGTTTATAGACTACTGGAGGTCTTCATAGATGATTTTGATTCTCCTATCTGTGAAATGGGAAATCCTGTTATCCAGCCCACTTCCTGATAATTACTTTGGAATTTTCACTAAAGAAAATTTCAAAATATTTAATACTTTATAACTGCTATAAATATCTATATTCAGTGGTAAAAAAATAATGAGTTAACCTCATTGAACAAAATGTATTTCTTGTGATTCCCTTGACTTACAAATGGTGAAACATTCACATAATATAATTCTTTTTTAAATTAATAATAAAAGTTCTAGAATTTATTGAATTGTTATAATGTATTAGACACATGAATCTTTAACCAAGTGTCTTATATGAATGATTTCATTTATTTCTCATAAGAATCCTTGTGGTAGGTACTGTTATTATCACTGTTTTACAGATGACAAAAATAAGGCTCAGATACGTATGAAACTTGCCTAACATTATTCACAGTTCAGTATATTTGAACCCATTTAGTCTAACTCAAGCTCTGTCAAGCACAATGATAACATCCCTTCCTTGTGGGTAAAACCTAAAATTATATTTTAGGAGTTGAGGACCAGCCCTAGGCTAAGGAAACCAATGTGATCCTGAAAATCAAGGATTGTGTGTTTTCCCACTTTTATTCTTTTTAGATATCAGGGTGAGGCAGGTGAACATTTGTGTCCTGAATGTCTGCTTTAGGATTTTGTCCAATGTGGATTTTCTTCATGAATTTATTGTAACAGAGATGATGATTTCAGGTAATCAGAAGCTATAAATATGATGGCATTTCTATTCAGTACATACATATCAGAGGCACTTAACGTCTTGTGTAGCACACCCTGATTTTTCAGCATCTTCTCTTACCTGCTACAAATTTATTGTTTCCTTTCATTGAAGCTATAATAAAAGCCATTGTTAGTTCAGCAAATCAAGGAACTGTGAAAAAGAACAAATTATAACTTTGAGTGCTCAATAATAACAGTAATTAGATTTAAAAGACCAATTTAGGATTTATCCAAATTTTATCAGAATTGTAAAAGTATAAGCAGACTCATACTTTTTAATGCTGATACTAAAATCAAATCCAGATATAGGTATAAAAATAGATGTAGATTTTATTATAAATATAGGTGCAGATATAGATGTTTCTTGCTTCTTTATATCAAATATCTCCTCACGGCAGGAGGGGAGCAGTAATATATCTACCTAGTTATATGAATCTGGAATTCAAATGATGGAATATCATGGGATATAATGCTTAGGGAATAGCATCTATGTGTACATTTACTAAGAGTAATTGAAGAAACAATGTGATAACTACAAAAGAATAAGTTTTGTAACAATTCCCTGAATTGCAACACTGGATTGTGGTTTGCATTTTATTTTGTTTTATTATCTTCATTATATAATGTATTATTCTTACATCATATTAAAACTTAATGAGTTTTTAATTAACTTTATGGAAATAATATTGAAATATGATATCTTTTACAAAGAAATAAGAATATTGTATAATACTAAAATACACTTTGGTCTTCACTCCCTTTGTTCCCCAAAGGGAAATATTTCTTTCCACACCTTTTCTTATTCATTAAAGAGTACACAGGTATTCATATAACCTAAATGACATTTTTGGGGAGTAACTTATTAACATATAGGTTATCATATTGTGATTATCATTGTGCGCCTAATGTTTTTATTCAAAAATATGCTTAGTGATTTATTCATGTTAGATGTACCAGATAAAGTCAAAATTTAAATTTCTGACTTATTTTCCATAATAAGTGCCTATCACACGTAATTTACATTCTACTTGTTAGATATTTAGATTATTTACATTTTCCAAATTTGAAATTGCTTACAATGAATATAAGTCAGCTTCAAGAGACAACATGCTGATTTCATAAAACATCATCAAACTTTTATATGGACAGGTTTTTCAATTCTATTTTCATGAAAATTATGTATGATAAAAATATCTCAGTGTTTAATTTGCATTGCCTTTATCCTAATGAGGTTGAGTATTTTTATATACACTTAATGAACAATTGGAATTTCTATCTGTTTATTGCCTATTACAATATTTTACTCTTTTGCAAAATTAGGTTACTTATATTTATATTATTGATTTGTAGGAGTTACACACAGTTACTTGTGTTCTGCTGCTTTGTAAAATACTTTGTTCTTATAGAATTTTGTCACACAGAAGTTTAAAATGTATTATAGTTTTTTTATGAATTTGCTTTATGTGTTTTAAATCTTTTTCTCTACCCTAACCTATAAATACATTCTGCTAATTGTTCCTCCAATATGTTTTCCTTTTTTGTCTGATACATTTGTATCTTTCAACCATCTGGAATATATTTATGATTGGTGAGACATAATTTCCTATTTTCTTGTTCCCCAGATGGAGATTGAAAGTCCTAATATCTGAAAAATCTGTTATTTCATATGATTCAAAATGTCAACTTAAACACAAAATAAATACCAATATTTTTAAGGGTATGTTTACTGACTGTCTTCAGGTGTATCAATCTGCTTATTCCAACAATACTTTAAATGCCATAATTTTAAAATATAATTCAATATCTGCAAGGGTATGTACACTTCGCTGGTTTCAGAAAGTTAACTTATCTATTTTGGATATTAACTATTTCTGAATTTTGGAATCAGCTTTTAAAATTCTATGAATTTTTCTCAGTTATTTGATGTTAAATTATTCAATATATGGATTATTTGGAGAAAAATGATTTCTTTACTATACTGATTATTTTTTTTTAAGATTTATTTTTTATTTATTACATACCCTCCCCCCCCTTTCTGGTTGTTCTTGTGTTCAGCTCACCGTGCGGCGGCCTGCCTGCTCGTGGCAGCTCGCCCTGCACGTGGTGGCTTGCCTTGTCAAGGCAGTCTGCCCGCTCGAGGAGGCCCTGGGAACAGAACCCAGGAATTCCTATGTGGTAAACAAGCACCCTACCAATTGGGCTACAGCCAGCCCCCTGATTATTTCTTAACATATGGTATATATATTTGCTTACTTCAATCTTTTATATCTTTTAGTAAAATTCAAGGAGTACTTACCATTTTCAAGCATAGGGCAGATGACTCACAGTGAAAAGAATTTCCTATTTTTTATTTTTTTAAAATTACACCACATTTAGAACCATTGCAATTTTGATTATGTGGCAGTAAAACTTCCAGAGATTTTGTAAGATATTAGACTACAGGATATTAATTTGGAGTACATGGATGAAATTCAAATAACAAATGTGTGAACTCTCTAAAATCATATTCATAGTCTATTTGTATAGCAAATATGGTTTTTCTAAAACAACTTCATAGGAACCCGTGCAAAGTAAAGGGCATTGTTCAATTACTGTTGTAAATTTTCAGAAATATGTGATTAATTTTAATCAGTGTGTAGGGATTTTTTATTTTATTTTATTTTTTTTTTATAAAACTGGGCCTCGAATTTAGCAGTTTTTTCACACATTTTAGATCAGGTAACTAGTAATTGCAGAAAAGTAGTAAGAGATGTAGCATAGTAATTTGCACTAAAGAAAAACTTCCTTTTTAAGAAGAACAATCCACCACATGGCCCCGCAAGTATTTATTGAGCCTGTTAAGGAAAAACAATGTTTCTATTCAAAGAGATAAAAGATGGTAAAACAAAGAAAGGAAGAATTATCTCTAGATGCAATTTGCTCCTCCAAAGGTGCTGTCCTGAAAGGAAGTGCTAGAAAGCCAACCATAGGATGCAAATGATGAAAACTCCTATCTAAGAATGGAATGTGAAGTGGGAAATAGTAAATTCCAGGAAGACATAACAGTACTGGAAGTCCATACAATGGAGGAAACCCTTTCCCCAAAGATCTGCTTTTTGCTCTTTTTCTCTCTAAATTAGTTTTATTGTTGTAAAAACATTCTGAAGATTCTTTCTGAGATTTTCATCCAGGGGCCCGATACTTAAAATAATGAGCTTGCAGAAGTCTAATGACTTTACTGAATTTTCAAGATTTAGCACAATGTTACTCACTAGAAAGTACTGGGAATACATGCCTTTTCTGTCCGTGAAGAATAGATAATCATTGTTTCCTTATACAGGTCAGAAATATAAAAACACTCTTAAGTTACAATACTGTTTACCTCTCAAAATTGACCTAAAAAAGAATATTTCATCTAAGTGTTCACTTTGCTTTTGTTTTTTTTTTAAAAAAACTTTATTCTCCCTCCACTTGAGATGCCTCCTTCATCTGTCTGCTTGTTATCTGCCAGCTGTCTGCTTGCTGTCTCTGCTCGTTGTGTCCACTCATTGTGTTTATTTGTTGTGTCCATTCATCTTCTTTAGAAGGCACCAGGAAACAAACCCCGGTCCTCCCATGTGGGGGTCAGGTGCCCAACCTCTTGAGCCACATCCACTCCCTGCATGTTTTGCCTGCTTGTTGTGTCAGTTTGTTGCATCAGCTCATTGCATCAGCTCATCTTCTTTAGGAGGCACCAAGAACCGAACCCAGGAGTTCCCAAGAAGGAGGTGAGTGCTCAACTGCTTGAGGCACATCAGCTCCCCACATTGTTTTTCATGGTTAATATGAGACTTTGGCATTTTTTTACAATTGCAATTAATTATTTGCATTATGATTGTTATTATATGTTCACTTTAATGAACTATACTCAATGTGTTAGTGGAGATTGTATTTTTTCATTGCTGTACCCCTAGCACCAACTAGAGTGACTAAGTCATAATAAAGAATCAATAAAAGATAGTGATAAAGATAAAGATAGTGGTTACCAGAAGTTCTGAGGGGAGGAAGAAGGAAGAATAGGTGGAACATAGGGCTTTTTCTTAGGAAAATGGAATTGTTTTACATGATATTGCAATGACAGCTATAGACCATTATACATTTGTCAAAATCTATAAAATTGTACAGTGCAAAGGGTAAACCATAATGTAAACTATAGGCCTTGGATAGTGGCAATGATTCAATGTTTCTTCATAAATTTTAAGAAATATGCCACACTAATGTATGAAGTTATTAATAGGGGAATATGTGAGAGGCAGAAGGGGTTGGGTTTAGGGAACCCCCTATACTTTCTATGTAACTTTTCTGTACTCTACAATTTCTTTTAAAATAAACTTTATTATATGAAAAAAAAAGAAACCCTCAGAACTGTGGCTAACAGGACAAATATGCAAATGGCCTCTCATGAACTATAACAAATGTAGAATACTAGTACAGGGTGTTCATAATCAGGTGGGTGGGGGTAAACTACACCAAATTTAAGATATAGGCTTCATTAGCAGTAATATTTTGATGATGATCTTTCACAGTTTGTAACAAATGTTTCACAACAATGCAAGGTGTCAATTTTGGGGTGATGTATGGAAGCCCTGTATGATGAAATAAATCTTTGCTTTGTAAGTTCACAATTTTTACTATAAACATTGTTTATGTATGTTCTGTATAAATGATATACCTCAATACAACTTTATTTAAATCAATCTATATATATATATAGAATGCCTGAATGACTTTCAAGATAAATCAACAATTTCAAAGCTCTAGCGTTTCATGTAAATTAACCTCCCCCTCTAAATTATTAATTCCACAGCAGCCATTGGGCATGAAAACATCATAGAATTTATTCTCCTGGGCCTTTTTAGTGATGAGGATGCAAAGGCTGCCCTCTTTGTGCTGTTCTTACTTTGCTATCTTGCAATTCTCTTGGGAAACCTGCTCATTCTGCTCACCATCAGGGGCAGCCCATGTACTTTTTCCTCAGCTACCTGTCCTTCATGGACATCTGCTTCACCTCAACTGTAGCTCCAAAACGGATCAAGGACTTACTGTCCCAGCAGACAACCATCTCCTACAATAGCTGCATTGCCCAGATGTTCTATGCCCACCTCTTTGGAGTCACTGAGATCTTCATCTTAGTGGCCATGGCTTATGACTGCTATGCAGCCATCTGCAGACCCCTGCACTATATGATCATCATGAGCAGACAGGTGTGCTATGCCTTGGTGATGGCTTCTGTTGTCGGAGCATTTATACATTCAATCATGCAGGTATTGATTATCATAGAACTTCCCTACTGTGGCCCCAATCAGGT
>PVKH010015243.1:0-16172 GCA_004027955.1 Chaetophractus vellerosus | reverse complement strand
TTGGGGTTATTCCAGAAAAAAGCTCTCCAAGTTCTCCAGGAAGACCTATAGGATACCCTTCAGCAAGGCAGGGAAGGATGTTTGGCCTCTTTTGGAAAGCACTGGTTGTTAGGAGAAAGGACTCCCATTGCAGGCTTGGTAATCCATTCATCTGATGCTTTCTGGCCCTTTAAAAACCATGGAGTAGTAACTCATCATCTCTGCCTCCAGCTCCCCTTTGTATCTGTATCCCATGTGTTGACTAAAGCTGCTGCCACCAATGCCAGGTCCAGAGGTAGGGTGGAAATTTGGGTTGCAAAACTAAGTGAGGATACTGAGTCAGCATGAAAACAGATTAGGAGCAGAAAAGTGTTTGTGTCTGTGTCCCAGGTCACTTCACAATACCAGCAGGAGGAGTGACTTGCTTGTGGAATGATGAGTGCATGGGTATATTAGTTTCCTGTGGCAAGTGTAACAGATTACCACAAACTTAAGAGCTTAAAACAATATAAATGTATTCTATCACAGTTCTGGAGGCCAGAAGTCCAAAATTAGTATCATTTGGCAAAAATCAGTGTTAGCAGGGCGAAGCTCCCTCCAGAGTCTCTAGGGAAAACTCCATTACTTGGCTCTTCTGAGTTTCTGGAGGCTGCCTGCATTCCTTGGCTATGGTTGCATCACTCCAATCTTCAAGGCCACTGTGATGGTCAGGCTAATGTGTCAGCTTGGTCAGGACATAGTGCCCAGTTGTTTGGTTAAACAAGCACTAGGTTAATTGTAATACAAGGGCATTTCACGGACTTTAACCATCAGTGAGTTGATTGTATAGATGGCTGATTACATCTACAATCTACTGAGGAGATTGCCTTCAGCAATGAGAGATGTCTCACCCAATCAGTTGAAGGCCTTAAAAGGAGAAGTTATTTCAGCCTTCAGAGAGAGAATCCCCATCTCTACTTCAGACAGCATGTCCTAGGGAACTCATCAAGGACCTTCACCAGAGTCCCTGACTTATAGCCTGCCCTATGGAATTTGGACTTGTGTCTCCCCACAGTCATGTGAAACCACTTTAAAAATTCCCATACTATTTACAGATATCTCTTGTAGGTTCTGTTTCCCTAAAGAACCTTAATATAGGCTCCATCTTCAAGTCCCTCTCTGTTGGGTCTTCAAATCATCTCTCCTCTGTGTGTGCTATTGTATTTCCCTCTGCTTCTCTCTTACAAGGATACTTGTGATTGCACTCAGGGCCTACCCAGATAATCCTGCATAATCGTCCCATCTCATGATCGTTTACTTAATCACATCCACAGATCCCTTTTCCTAATAAAGTAACTGTTGGGTTCCCAGCTGCTAAAACAAATATCATACAATAGCTTGGCTCAAAAACAATAATTTATTGGCTTATGGTTTCAGAGGCTAGGAGGCTTGCTTCCTCCTAGTTGGTACCTACTGGCAGGTCAGCAATTTTTAGGGTTCCTTGGCTTTTCTGTCACATGGCAATGCACATGGTGATGTCTTCTCCCTTCTCCTCCAGGTTCCATGGACTTCCAGCTTCTGGCTGCCTGTTGACTTCCAGCTTCTGACCTCTTCCTGTGGCTTCTCTCTCAGTCTGACTTTCACTCTGCTTATAAAGGACTCCACCAATTCAGATTAAAGCCCAGCTTGATTCAGTTGGGCCACACCTTAACTGAAATACCATTTGGAAGAGATCCTATTTACAATGGGTCCAACCCACCATAATCCAGACCAAGACCAAGAACATGGCCCCACTGGGGTACACAATTCAATCATATCAGTAACATTTACAGGTTACAGGGATAGGCCCTGATATCTCTGGAGACCATTTTTCAACCTATGACAATGGGTCAGGTGGGTTTAAAGACTGGGGCAGGATCCACTTTCAGAGGCCTCACAGGGAGCTTAATGGAGTCTGATTTCCTTGAGTCTCCCTAATGGAAGATTCTGGCTTATTCTAGAACTGTACTGTCCAATATGTTAGCAACTGGCCAGATGTGGCTGTTAAATCTAAATTTAAATTAATGAAAATTAAGCAAAATTAAACATTCAGTTGCTCAGTTGCAGTAGCCACATTTCAAATGCTCAGTAACTACATGTGAGTAGTAGCTACTGTTCTGAATGGTAGTAGTTTACTAACTCTTGCTTAGCACATCATGCTGGGCCTGTAATTGGAAACAGAAGGTGAAAGCCTGGCAATATCTCCTAAGTCTCAACCTCTAGCCCAGATCTCTGCCTGAAGCTTCAGGCTTGTAATTGAAACTGCTAGCTGGGCATCACCTAGATGCATGTGACTTCAGTCATGTGTATCTGATAGAATTAACCATCTTCCTTACAAGTCATCGTAAAGGTAATCTTTCTACCTAGTCCTCTAAGCCGGAAAGAACGTTGTCATCTTAGACTCTACTACCTCAAATCAAGTATTGTCATGCTGATTCAGTTTCTAATTTGGGTCTCAAGATAATTTCCTCTGTAAAATTTTCTTTGACTCTGATACAAAAATCTTCATAATCTTCATTCCTTATGACTCTAAGTACCAGCTATGACTTCTAAATTTGTCTCTAGCACAAACGTATCCTCTTGAGTGTCCGACTCTTAGAGCTAGCTATCCATTTACATATGTATTTGGATAGCTTGGGCATTTCTTTTTACCATTTTCTTACTCTTCTACCAGAAAAAAAATGTGTCCCTACCCCAAACTTCAGTAAGTGGCACCACTTTGCACCAGCTGGTTAAGCAAGAAATCAAAATCATCCAAGCTGCCATATTCTCTTGCTGCTTCTCCCCAACAGCATTTTGACTCCTCTCCCTGCTTCTGCTCTCTCTTCCAACTCGTTCTCTTTGCATTATCCAGAGTGAATTGTGTGATTTCATTCCCTTGTTCTGAACTCGTCAATGGCTTCCCATTATAGCGAGCAAGATACTCAAACTTTTTATTAGGGCTCACAAAGGGGATGGTAGGAATGATAAGTGTGAGGAGATGGTTGTATACTTCTCATAGGCAGGGAAATGATTCTTTTGGGCTCTGAAGCAGCTAGCAAACTGCCTTGCTTATAGGAGTTCAGTTAATGTTTGAACTGAAACATAGGATAGACCTTTAGAGGAAAGGTTGGGCTAGAGGTTTAAATGTGGAAGTCATTCACAGAATTTCAGGAAGCAAGCCCAGAGAATTCAAGTTGCTCAAGAACTTACCGCTATTAAGTGCCATGATCCTATTAAAATATGTAGCAAAATAAACAAATATAAATGATTATGGTATAAACTGAATTCATTAGTACTCAATAGAGTAATCGAGCCTTTCCTTCAAGGAATTGCTATGAATGGGAAATGAAGGTTACTCCCAATAGTGTTAATTAAGGTGCATCCTTTATCTTTTTTATCCTTCTTTGATGGAGGTGCTGGCACTATTCACCACCACATGGACGGCAAACATGTTGTTGACAATTTCCCCCAGATGATTCTTCTTTAGAATGGCAAAGTCTGAAGGAAGATGGATGATTTATTCATTCATTAAGTTACCCATGCACAAATGTTTTTTGTTACCACATACCCCACTCCCCATTTGCATTAAGAATAATCTGCTCCTCTCCACTTTCCCACCCTCAAACCTGCTGATGGGACATGTTTCAGGGTTTTAAAATCCTAGATGAAAGCTGTAGATGTTGAGATGGCACTTCTTTATTCTCGGCTGCACTATGGGAAGATCCTCTCAGTTTTTCAAGATTCTAGGCCACAGCATTCTTGCTTGGTTGGAGGCCTTGCATCTGTCCTGACCTTTGATTGACTGGATGCTAGCTGTAACCACTGCTAGAGTAAACATGTGAGAATCAGTTCTAAAATACCGATATTACATTCCCTCCTACCTTGTTTTGTATCATCTCTCTCTTGCCACACCCTATTTTTCCACATTTTTCAGTAATCATAGTGATTATAAAATTCTTTCCTACCTTTTGCTCCAGTCATTGGCATGGGGAGTTTAATTGGTTGGAAGGGAATAACAAACTGACGGCAGAGCTAAGGAAACTATCACATGAAAAAAAATGTACGTGCCAAAAACCTGGTTTTTTTTTTTTTTTTTTCCCATTTCAGTTAAACGCTAAATCTTACCAGTTTTGCTTATCAAATGTAATGGAAGGAACTGTAATATGATGTGGTAGAATGTATTAACTAACATTTTTCTGCAAATGTTAATCCCACAATTTTTCCCATTTAAATTAGAAGAACACGAGACAGGATGGTCCAGTGGGTACAGTGGAGGGAAAGTGTCGCAAAAGAGCTAGAGAATGAAGATGTCACTTCATTTTTGACTTAGGTTCAAATGTTTGGTTTATGTTAAAGTTTTGACTTATGTTAAAAATCTTCGAGAAGGTTGTTGGTTGAACATTTTTTCTTCTAGACCCAGACGTTAAATAAGATCAACTGGCCTGGGGAGGGAGAAAGAGTTAGGGTTATGTCTGTGGAGTGTGGAGTTGTAACTTAGGGACTTCTATTTAGCCTTCATTTGAAGTCTGAGAGAAGGTCTTGATCCCTGGTGAAGTAGGGGATTGGAACTGATAGTCTCTCTCTAAACAAGGCTGGGACCCTCAAAGGGCTATAGAGTAAATTGCATATATGTGTGCTGAGGAGATGCAGTAATGGAGTTTTCGGAGTCCAGTTCTTCTGATGGGAAGTTTAGGCACTGAAACACAAAGTGTTAATGCTAAGCAGTTTTTAAACTTGAAGAAGAACATGTGTAGAGTAAAATTTATAAGGTGCACTAACTGAGTTTTTTCTATACATAAACATTAGTGTAACCAACACCCAGATTAAGATATAGAACATTTCTAGCAACCCATAAAGATTACTCATGACCCTTCCCAGGCGTTATCTGCTCCGAGAAGCAACTGCTATTCTAATTTCTATCCATATAGAGTAGTTTTGCTGGTTCTTGAATTTCATGTATGTGGAATCATTCAATCTATATCCTTTTCTATCTGGCTTCTTTTTATATCATAATATCTGTGAGATTCATCCATGTTATATGTAACAGTGGCTCATGATTTATTACTGCTATGTATGTTTCATGTATGAATATAGTACAATTTATGCCTTTTGTTGCTGGCCATTTGTGTCATTTCCAATTTCAAGTTATTGTGAATAAAACTGCTATGAACCTGATAAAATAACAGGAACCAGCTGTATGCTGTCTATAGGAGACACTTTAGATTCAAAGATACAAATAGATTGAAAGTAAAAAAAATAGAAAAAGATATACAAACAGCTATTACAAGAAAGCTGCAGTGGCTATACCAACATGAGACAAAATAGACTTAAAACAAGGCAGGTACCTAGACATAAAGAGGGACATTTTATAATGTTAAAAGGGTCAATCTGTGAAGATATTAAAAGTATAATTAGATAATAACCAAATAACAGAGCACCAAAATACATGAAGCAAAAATGGACAGAAATGTAGGGGCAAGCAGACAATTAAACAACAATACTTGGAGGTTTGGATACTTTCAATAATAGATAGAAAAACTAGACAGAAGATCAACAAGGAAATAAAAGACGAACAGCACTATAAAGCAACTAATCTAACAGGCATCTCTACACCACTCCACCTGATAACAGCAGAATACACATTTTTTGAAGTGCGCATGGAACATTCTCTAGAATAAACTGCATGCCAGGCCATAACACAAACCTCAATAAATTTAAAAGGATTTAAATAATAAAAAGTATGTTCACTGCAAGAAAATGAAATAAACGACATCCAGAGGGAAAGAAAAATGTGTAACTATCTCTATTCAAAGATGGCGTGATCTTCAGTATGTAGAAAATCTTAAGGAACCTACTTAAAAATTACTAGAATGAATACCTGAGTTCAGCAAGCGTCTAGGCTACAAGGCCAATATACAAAAACCAATTATATTTCTCTACACTTGCAATGAGAAAACCAAAATGAAATTAAGAAAACAATTCTATTTATAGCATCAAAAATAATAAAATACTTAGGAATACATTTTAATAAAAGAAGGAGCAAAGTCTTATCCTCTGAGAACTACAAAACATTGTTGAAAGAAATTAAAGATGATAGAATAGATGGAAAGACATCTCACGTTCATAGATGGAAGACTTAATATTGTTAAAGTGGCATTCCTCAAATTTACTTACAAATTCAATGCACGCCCTATCAGAATCCCAGATGGCTTCTTTGTAGGCATTGACAAACTGATTCTAAAATGCATATAAAATTGCAAGTGACCCAGAATAGCCAAAACAATATTGAAAAATAAGAACACAGTTTGAGGACTTACACTTCCTGATTTTAAAACTTACTACAAAGCAACAATAATCCAGGCAGTGTGTTACTGGCTTAAAGACAGATATATAGATCAATGGAATAAAATTGAGAGACCAGAAATAAATCCATATACCTTTGGTCAATTGATTTTCAACCATGGTACCAAGAACATTCAATGAGGGAAAGAACAGTTTTTTAAAAAATGGTTCTGGGGGATGGCTGTAGCTTAAGTGGTTGGGTGTCAGCTTCCCATATAGGAGGTCCCAGGTTCATTCCCTGGTACCTCCTAAAAACAAACAAACAAATGAAAAAAACAACTCTCATTGGGGAGCAGATGTAGCTCAGTGGTTGAGCGCCTGTTTCCCATGTTCAAGGTTCTAGGTTCAATCCCCAGTACCTCCTAAAAAAATGGTGCTGGGACAACTGGATATCCACATGCAAAAGAATGAAGTTGGGCCCCCACCTCATATCATACATAAAAATTAACTCAAAATGGATCAACTTACAAAATGTAATTGTGAAAACTCTGAAGCTGTTTGAAGACAACATAAAGGTAAATCTCTGTGACCTGGGATTTGGCAATGGTTTCTTATGACACCTAAAGCATAAGCAATAAAAGAAAAAATAGATAAATTGGACTTCATCAAAATTAAAATCTTTCGTTCTCCAAAGGACACTATCAAGAGATTGAAAACATAACCCACAGAATAGAAGAAAATATCTGCAAATCATATATCTGATAAGGGACTTGTGTCTAGAATAGATAAAGAATGCTTACAATTCAATACTAAAAAGGCATATACCTGATTAAAAAATGGGCAAAGTATCTGAAGACACATTTCCCCAAAGAAGATATGTAGATGGTCAATAAGCCATTTTGAAAAGATGCTCAATATCCCTAGTCATCAAGGAAATTACAATCAAAACCACAATGAGATACCACTTCACACCCAATAGTATGTCCATAATAAACAAATACAGATAGTGACAAGTGTTGGAAAGGCTGTGGAGAAATCAGAACTCCTCAAACAATGCTGATGGCAATACAAAATGGTGCAGACACTGGAAAACAGTCTGGGAGTTCCTCAAAAAGTTAAACAGATAGTTACCATTTGACCCATTAATTCTACTCCTAAGTATATGCACAAGAGAAGTGAAAACATGTTCACACAAAAAAACTTGTACATAATACTATTCATAATAGCTAAAGGTAGAAACAACCCAAATGTTCATCAACTAATGAATGGATAAACAAAAGGCGGTATATCCATGCAATGGAATAGTATTTGGCCGTAAAAAGGAATGAAACATGGAAACATACTACAACAGGGATGACTCTTGAAAACATTACACTAAGTGAAAGCAGCCAGTCACTAAAGGCCTCTTAGTATATGATTCCATTCATATGAAATGTCCAGACTAGACACACCTATAGAGACAGAAGGTAGATTAATGCTTGCCTTAGGGCTGGAAGGGATGGGGGGGATAAGGAGATGATATCTAAAGGTTATGAGGTTTCTTGGACACAATTACCTGGCCGAGTTGACACATTAGCCTAACCATCACAAGGCTGTTGTGAAATAATGACATAATAGTGACTGAAAATTTCTCACTTTAAAGGAAAAGCCCTCAGATTGGCTAGTAGAGTGCCAATAAGGATAAATAACAGCTACAACAAAAATCCTTACACGTGGGCAATTATAGGCAAGCTTTTTAGTAGAAACACAGACAAAACTCTAAATTCATCCAAAGAGGAAAAAAGCAGAATAATATTGTCTTCAGATTTAAAGAGCAATACTGGATTCAGGAACACATTGGAGAACCTTTTCAGTGGGCTGAGGGACAATATCTTCAAAATTATAATTTTATATCCAGTTACGTTATTATTTAAAGTAAAGGCAAAAATAAAGATATTCTCCACGCCCCAGAAGGTTTGCCTAAAAAATACGCTCTTTGACAATCCTCTTGGAAGAAGCAATCCCACAAGAAGAGAATTAAATCTAGGAGCACAGTACAAGAGATGGGAAATAAGAGTAAACACATAAATGTGTATCACAAAACTTCAAAACTTTTAGAATATAATATAGAAGACTATCTCTATGGCCTTATTATAGGGTAGAATTTTTTAAGTAAGGAACAAAAAACACTAACCACAGAGAAAAAGGGCTGATAGATTTACTCAATACTTATTAAAAACCTATGCATCAAAAGACACCATAGAAAAGAGAAAATAGAAGGTACAGATTGGGAGAAGACATCTACACACTACTGACAAAAGAGTATTATCCAGAATATGTAAAGAATTCCTACACATCAATAACACAAAGTACATATCCTCCTTCCCTCTGAAGCACAAAAGATAAGAGCAGGCAATTTAAACAAGGAGAAACATGAAATATGCTCATCCTCATAAAAATTAAGGAAATGAAAAGTCAGTCAGTCATCAGATACCATTTCATGAATTTCTTTTCATTTCTGTCTCTACTACCAGTGCTATAGTGCAGACTCTCATTTGTTTTTTTTTTAATTGAGAATTTTCTTTTTTTAAAAAAGATTTATTTTATTTATTCCTCTCCCCACCTCGTATACACTCGCTGTCTGCTCTCTGTGTCTGTCACTGTGTGCTCTCTGTGTCTGCTTGTCTTCTTTTTAGGAGGTACCAGGAACCAAACCTGGGATCTCCCATATGGGAGGGAGGCGCTCAATCGCTTGAGCCACATCTGCTCCCTGCCTGCTGTGTCTCTCATTGTGTCTTCTTCTTGTGTCTTGTCATTGCATCATCTCATTGCGTCCTTTGTTGTGTCAACTCGCCTTGCCCAGCCCCCTGCATCAGCTTGCTGTCTTGCTTGTCTTCCTTAGGAGGCACCAGGAACTGAACCCGGACCTCCCATGTGGTAGGCGGGTGCCCAACTACCTGAGCCACATTGGCTTCCCTCTCATCTTTTGATTTACCAGTTGCAATGGTCTTAAAATTGTTCTTCAAGTTCATCCTCCATTCTGCCACCAGAGGGATCTTGTTGCTCCAGTTGTAAACTTTTTGTTGCTTGTCTTAGCTGTGATAGTCTGTGCTTACCCAGCCCAGAAGCCTATAAATCCTCTTATTCTCATGGACTCCAAAGTCACCCACTTCTCAAGATTTCCAGACTAAAGTAACTAAAAATACATTGAGGTTTGAAGGGGATAATATAGCACTCCCCTGTTCTCCTCCTAGTCCCCAAATGATGATCTTACTTAGAACTCTGGGTCTCCTCCTGGAAAAGTAAGAGCCTAGAAAAGGCTGAGGCTCACACTCTCACTTTCCTTTCCCAAATTCATCAACCAGTGTGGTATTTTGAGACTCTATGTACCCCAGAAAAGATCATGTCCTCAGGGCTAATCCATTCTTGTTGGTGTGAACCAATTGTAGATTGGAACCTTTGATTAAACTACTTCAGTTAAGGGCCTTTAATTATGTTACCTCAGTAAGGCATGACCCAGGGTGGATCTGAATCTTCCTGCCGGAGTCCTTTATAAATGGGATGGATAGGGAGAGACATACTGAGAGAAAAGGCCATGAGAGTTCAGAGAGAAACCCATGAAAGCTGAGAAAGAAAGCTACAGATGGAGCAGCCAGAAGCTGAAGGCAATGGAGCCTGGAAGAGAAGGCAGAGGTCAGCAGTCTGCGTCCGAGGTGTCCAGGATTGCCCAAAGTTGGTCTTTGGGGAGAAAAGCATCACCTGATGAAGCCTTGATTTGGACATTTCCACAAGCTTTGAATTTGACAGATGATGATGTTGAAAATACATTTTAATTGACAGCAATAGGGTTTTTGTACATAATAATAATAATGACAGCCATGAAAGTTGTATCTTACTCTGGAAAAAACTGTTCTTAAATTTATCTTTGTCTAAATTAAGGATTGGTGCTTTTTAATGATAGGAAAAAAGTTGTCCCAGAATTCATATTAAGAGAATGCGAAGGATATTTCAACTGATCTATCAGTGGACTCAGAAGGCTGTATTTTCTTTAGTTTTACCACCACTTAAGGCGCTTTCGTAAATTACTATATTTGTATAATTTGTTCCTAGAAGTTATTCTTCCCTGACTCTGTATCATCTCATTCATGTGACCTAGAAAGTGCCCTTCTAAGGACCTTGTTCATTGCTGCACTTTTGAATGAATTAAAATTTATTTCTGTGTCTAAAAAAAAAAAAGGCATGTAAAGGCTAAATTAAGATTGTTGAATAAATGAACGAATCATTCATTTTCTATTCAAGACATCACTGGAAGAAATGTTATAAGGCAGTGCATATTTCATGGCCAAATTATTTTTGTTTTTTTGGTTTTGCAAATGCTTCCATTTATTTATTTCTCTTCTTAAAAATAATTAATTATGGAAAAATTTGCGATATATAAAAATCCAGAAAGAATTGAGCCAACACCCAGCTTCTACAGGTATCACCTCATGGCCAATTTTATTTGATCTATACCTCCAACCATTTCTTCTCTCCCATATTTTTTTTCAAATAATAAACTTTATTTTTAAAGGGGTTTTAGATTACAACAAAGTTACAGCAAAAGTATAAGGGATTCCCTTATACCCTCCCCCTCCCCCCTCATTGACAAGTTAATGATATATAAATTAATAGTTTGTGCCTATTATTTTTATTAAAACCATTCCAATAATTATATGGGACAGCCATCTATTCATTCTTATATATATAACAAGCAAGATTATTTTATTTAGGTTAATAACAAAACATGACATAAGTAATGGAAAAAACATGAGGAAATGGGACAATTAAAAGGAAGAGAGTGGGAGTTAAACTTTCCTTCCTATATGACTTACATCATTTAAAAAAATCATTTTCATTAATGTGCTTCCTATTTTACCTAGTATATTCCATTCATATAACACAGAAATTCATTTCCTAAGTTAAATCTACAGTTTCCAGCTGACACAAACACAAATAATCTTTTATGAGCAAACACATTTCAGTCATATGCACGATACACTAGAAATTGAATAGGCTTGATTCATCTGTCTTAGCAAAAATCTTTACAAAGATGAGTGAAAATATTTTTAACAACTTTTGCTCCTTGTAATTAGTAGTCAATATTATCTTATTTTACCTAGAACCTTCTCTTTCTGTGCAACTGATTGTATTATCACAACCAAGGTTACTAGCTATGCGAATTTTCTCTTGACAACATGCTTAGTTACAAAGGGATTTAGGCATAAAAGCACAACTAATTTTAGCTATTCTTCCTACATAAGGGTTTTCCTGAATTTTCTTTACATTGTTACTAGACAATATAAAAAAGGGACATTTCCTGAGGTATAGAACCTAATCTACAGAGACTAGCCCATTTATTCAACAAATATTTATTCAAAGCCTTCTCTATGCCAAACACGAATTGAGGAACTAGACATTAAAGAATGAATAAGACCCTCCCTCAAGGAGCTTGGTTATAAAACTACAATTCTTTCTTTTACCTTCTTATCCTAAAGGAATCAGTTTCCTTTAAATTGTATTCACTGTCTCGGTGACTGAAATGCACATTATTCATTCAAAATCCTAGCCTTTTGTCACTGTCAAAGCATGTTATTTGTAATAATAATTTAGAAAGCACAGATTTTCTACATCAGAGCAGTGATTTACTTACACAAGTACTGAAGAATACCTTGAATTGTGTTATAAGTCACCAAGAAGACGCCATCCTTTCTTATCTATTTATAAGAAAATGTTTTGTTTTTGCCAGTGAAATAGCAACTGCTTTGTTTTCACTCTAAGAGATGGAAGAGTCTGCAGCAAGGTGCACTGCAGGGTGGGGTGTTTGGCAGTTCTGAGACCGCTGGGGAGTCAGGCTTTAGGGTAACCCAGCTGCATAACCATGAACAAGCCATGTCACCACTCAGTCTGCCCATTTGTAAAACAAGGGATTTGGATTAGATCAGCGAGTCTCAAATTTAATATCCATACCAGTCACCTGGGGATCTTGCTAAAATGTAGATTCCAACTGGTAAGTCAGGGATGGGATCTGAGACTTTACATTTCTAACAAGCTCCCAGGTAATGTCCATGCTGCTGGTCAATGGCCCACATTCTGAGGAAGGAGCATGATGAGCACTGTCCAATAGGAACATGATGTGAGCCACACACATAATTTTAAATGCTCTGGTAGCCATGTTAAATGGTAAAAAGAAATAGGTAAGGGAAGCAGATGTGGCTCAAGCGATTGGGCTTCCACCTACCACACGGGAGGCCCGTGGTTTGGTTTGGGTGCCTCCTAAAGAAGACAGCAAGGTGGTATGATGGGCAGGTGTGGCAAGCTGACACAACAAGATGGCGCAACAAGAGACACAAGAAGAAAAACATAACAAGAGACACAACAAAGCAGGGAATGGAGTGGCTGAAGCCATTAGGCCCCTCCCTCCCACATCAGAGGTCCCGGGTTCCTGGTGCTTCCTAAAGAAACAAAGAAGATGAGCAGGTACAACAAGGGGGGGGGGGGAGATAAATAAAATAAATCTTTTAAAAAATAGGTGAGATTAATTGTACTAATATATTTCATTTAAGTCCATATAACTGAAAATATTATTTTAAGATGTTTTCAATATAAACATTATTTATTTATTTATTTTTTTAAGATTTATTTTTTATTTATTACATATCATCCCCTTTCTGGTTGTTCTTACTGTGTTTGTCTTTGCATTCTTCTGTGTCTGTTTGTCTCCTCCCGCTGTGGCGACCCGCTGAGTCAGCTCACCACCCGGTGGCCTGCCTGGTCATGGAGGCTTGCCCTGCCCACGGCGGCTTGCCTTCTCAAGGCGGTCTGCCTGCTCGAGGAGGCCCCGGGAACCGAGCCCAGGGCCTCCTATGTGGTAAACTGGTGCCCTACCAATTGGGCTACAGCCGGCCCCCAATATAAACATTATTAATGAGTTATTTTACACTCTTTTTTTTTCCACATGAAGTCTTCAAAATCTGGTGTTCATTTTACACTCACAGCACATCTTAATTTGGACTCACCACATTTCAAGTGCTCAATAGTTTTTTGGTGCTACCATTGACAGCACGGGGCTGGACCATCTCTGATGTCCCTTACAGTTCCAACAACATTCTCCCATCACACATTTTAAATAGACTCCTGCCTCCAGGTGGTGCTAATGCTCTTTGTTTCGTTCCTGAAAACATGTTTTTAGATAGGCGAGAGAACTGCAAAAGGTTACTTATTTATTCATTTATTTACTCATTTACTCCTTTCTCTTCATTCATTCAATCAAAATTTGTGTTTAGTACCTACTAATGTTGAGTATATTACTTTCTCTGTTATTTATTCAATAAACTAGAGCCTAATGAAATTAGTATTAATTATGCCAAGATAAATTATGGAAGGAATACTTAGTCATTAGCATTCATTCTTGGGGGAAGTTTTTATTTTTATTTTATTTATTTATTTTTATTTTTTATTTTTCTGTTTTACAGGCTTTTAATTTCTCTCTAAAGTGAACTTTGAGCTAAAGAAGCCATATTTTTAGCAAATGTAGATGAAATTAAACAGTAGCAGAGATTATCATATGTTATTGTGAAAGATGAGTGTGATTATCTGAAGTTTTTAGACCCAGGATAGTGACCAGCTATTTAGTAGAGCAAATGTGGAAATAGGAAAATTGCTGAGTAGTATAGATCACATTTAAATAATAACTTTGGGACACAGTTGTTTTGTGAATAGGAGGAAAATATTTCTCCATCTTTGTATTTTATCTATTACAGGATGACTGGTACTTTGTATTGATGGCGTATATGTTAAGTTGTCTGAAAGGGAAGTGATGAGTGTAAAAATTAACCTCAATTTCAACTCTGTAATTATGTCTATATTTCTGGCATGTTATACTTGAAAGATTACATTTTTAGAACAATTTTAAAACTAGGATCTTGTTTTTGAGGTATGTCCAATGTCCAATTTTTAAAAGACTGATACTGCTTCTTTTGTCTTAGTGTGCTTCTAATGATAACTATAATATGTCAAACATCATGAACAAGTGGTTTATATATATATTAACTCGTTGAATCCTCACAATAAACCAAAGAGGATTATTATCCCCACATTTTAAATGAGAAACATATACTCTAGAGATTAAATAACTTGTCCTGGGCACATGGCTATTAAGAAATAGAGTTTGAATTCACTCCCAGTCCATTTGTCCCTAAAGTTCATTCTCTAAGCTACTACACTGTATTAGGGAAGCTCTCTTTTGTCTTGAGCTGAAATTGCCCATCAGTCAACAAATCAGTCAACAAATACTGTAATCTACAATATCCAAATCTATAATGTCCAAGATGGCAGAGGGGTATCTTTTATAAAGATAAGCCCTAAAATGTTAAAAACAAGGCTAGGGAGCCCAGGTACCTTTGATCTTAGTTCTTATCTGATTAGTGACTTCTTAAGGCAAGCCACCTAAGCTCCATTTTCTAAATCCATAAAACAGAGCAAAACCTTTATCTAGTATTTTCTTACTAACGCTTTTGTGAGTGAATAGGAAATCACCTTCATAGTTGTATGGGTTGAGTTCATAACATGTTTCATGTCAACTCACTTCACAAATGAAAACTACTCCCACATAACCATTGCAAAACCATTTTTTCCCCTGAAGATTTGCCATGAGAATTAAATGAGACGATATATGCAAATGAGATGGTATAGAGACCCTAGTACATAGGCTAGCAGAGTTAATACTCTATACATGTTCATTCTGTAGAATAATAAATAAAAGAAATATCAATAAGCTACACCCACATGTGTTTACTTCATTTTTCAGAGGAACTCGATATCAAATGACAAAATAAGCAAAAAAGTGAGGCTGTTGCCCCAGCAAAGAAAGTCTACTCCCTTTAATCCCCCAAATTCTCAAATTTTTGACAAATTTGCTCCAAGTGCATCTAAAGTTTGCAGCAAATTTCCTCCATTCTTTGCTTTGACAGTGAAAGCCAGTCGTCCTAGTAATCTTGTTGGAAAAGGGCTTACAAAGACATTGTAGTATTTGTCTCCCTATCTTATCCAAGTTGTCTGGATGAAAAATTTCTTTCCTTCCCATCTTTAAGACAAAGGCTTTATAACTACTTTACCATATTTTTAAAGCAAAGAGACGCTATGGAAATGTGACTCTGGGGTGATTTTTATATGCCCCGATTTGGATACATAGCTTAAGTGCCATGAGCAGAAAAAAAAAAGGTGTTGTAAAAATGTCAATATTTTCTGATATAAAAGGGATTCTTCCTTTTCTTTTCTATTTTCTTCCTCCCCCTTCTCCTCACCCTATTCCCCTCTCTCTCTTCCTTCCTTTTTCTTTTTCCTTCTCCTTCTGTATGGGACTACATTGGAGAACATGCAAATCTTGAAACTTTTCACCAGGTTCTTAAAAACCAGCCCGAATTTGCTTTTTCCACAACAAATTTCCTCTTTTGTTGTTGGCAAGGAACAAAGCCACCTAGGCCAAGAGGTCACACTTCACTTCACACATAGGGAGAAGGAAAGTCTATTTCAATCTCCCAAAGAATGAGACAATCTGCCTCTGGTATTAGGAGGGGATCTTGGAAAAAACTATTCATGGTTAGATAGCACAGGATATCAGAGCACCCTCCAAGGACTCAGAAGGAGCCCAAACAAATATGGAGTATAAAAATTTCCCTGCATCATGTGTTTAGAAAAGGAGGAGTGGAGAATTGGAGAAAGAGAAAAAAACATTATTAAGGAGAAAGGCAGACAATGGCCTGACGTGAATAATATCTTAAAGCAGATAAGGGAAATTCAAGCTTGATGGTTTTGGATTAGATACAAAGTTGAAGCGAGATAGGATTTTTCCACAAAGGAAGTTGTCCTTTCTATGGAGTAGCTACAAAGCAAAT
>PVKH010015242.1:0-16166 GCA_004027955.1 Chaetophractus vellerosus | reverse complement strand
GCTTGCCCTCTCCAGGAGGCCCCGGGAACTGAACCCGGGGCCTCCCATGTGGTAAACCAGAGCCCTACAAATTGAGCCACAGCTGGTTCCCTGTGCATTTTACTATATGAAAATTATATTTCAATTTTAACAATGTTTTAAAATGTTATTAGCGTCTATTTATTAATCTCTATCTGTGTCTATCTTGTATACTTTTTTATTTCCAAAACCATACTCAGCACAGGGTAGGAACTCAATAATATGTGCTATGAAGAAAAGAAGAGCGATAGGGAGATGGATGGTGGTGGAAAGGAAAAGGGAGGACTAACATTGACCACAATAAACCAGGGCTATAAATTAAGATGGGCCATAATTAATGGCCTGCTTTCTTGACAAACACCTGTTAAGTAGGAAAATGAGACACTTCTACATGCCTAGTTCCAATGAACAATTAAAATTGTTCTACGTTATGGTATCCCGAGGGCCAGACTGCAGGTCTGTCCTTGCAGCGGTGCTGACGCTGTAGCAGAGTACGAGTTACGGCAAGTGGAGCCATGGCAGGACAGGCATTTAGAAAGTTTCATCCCCTCTTTGACCGAGTCTTGGTTGAAAAGAGTGCAGCCGAAACTGTAACCAAAGGAGGCATTATGCTTCCAGAAATATCTCAAGGAAAAGTATTGCAGGCAACAGTAGTAGCTGTTGGATCGGGATCTAAAGGAAAGGGTGGAGATATTCAACCAGTTAGTGTGAAAGATGGAGATAAAGTTCTTCTCCCAGAATATGGAGGCACCAAAGTAGTTCTAGATGATAAGGATTATTTCTTATTTAGAGATGGTGACATTCTTGGGAAGTACGTAGACTGAAATAGATCACTATTGAAATGGCATCATGTGACGCTGCCCATTCCACTGAAGTTCTGAAATCTTCCATCATGTCGATAATTTCCATGTCTCTCTTTTATAATAAACTAATGATAATCCAAAAAAATAAAATAAAATAAAATAAAATAAAATAAAATAAAATTGTTCTGCAAGAATCGTAAAATTGTTGTATCTGGTTACAAGGTTCTTGGAAATCATCTAGTGCAGCTCAATAAGGAAATCATCTAGTGGATCTCAATAAGGAATCCCCCAGAGGTGTATCAGGAGTCGACTTGGAAGTTGTGTGACCAACTAGTCTACAAAGCCAGAAAAGATTTCCAAAATTCAATTTGATACCATTTTAATATGCATAATAGCTCTATGAGATTCCATAAAGTTTGATGTTGGTAAAAATTATATGTAAAAAAAGCATTTACTTACATACCTTAGTAGTCAAGGAAAGAAGGATGGCAGATGTCGCTGTATAGAGAAGTTTGCAGTAAGTGCCCACCCCACTCTGGAAATTACTGAGTTGATGACAAAGCTGCTATCCATCAAGTTTAATGTGTCCCATTAAGGACACCCAAAAGAATACCATAAGCCTCCTGGCTGAAATTTCCAGTCATTATGAAATGTCAGGCAAGCTAAGACAGTAACCCCCAAAATTGTGTGGGACAATGAAATCATTTTTTTCCCATTGTGGATAAGTACCTTTCAACTCCAAGAAGGTTTAAAATTGCACATAAAAATGGTTAAGATAATCAAAACCACAATGTTACTATATTGGGGCTAAGGAATATATACAAATTTAGTGTTTTCTGTATTGAGAATGAGTTTATGAAAATCTATCAGCGTCAATCTAATTATAATTTAAATGTATAATTGAATAATTGATATAGACTATATTTTTGGTTGAAATACTTTTAGTTTATAGAATGGTACTGAGTATTTAAAAGAATTTTAAGTTCACCACATTTATAAGTTTAATGTATTTGGATTTATGAGAATTATTTAAGCATTTGGGAAGATTATTATTCAGACAATTTGTTAAAGCTAAAGAACTTAAATATATTAAGTATATGATGTTTTCAAATGTTTAATTAACAAATTAATAAATAGAGCCAAGTGTTAGGCAAAGATCCTTAAAAGTGATGGCAAAAGTTTGCTTAGTTTATAAATAAAATAAGATTTGTAAGCCAAAGTTTAAAATGTAAGGAGGGGAGCAGATGTGGCTCAAGCAATTGAGTACCAGCCTCCCACATGGGAGGCCCCAGGTTTGAATCCCAGTGCCTCCTAAAGAAGACAAACAAACAATGAGCAGACAACAAGCAGGTATCAAGCAATAAACAAGCAGATGAGCAAAAATAAAAAACCAAGGAGCAGAGAATGAGCAAGACAGCAAGCAATGAGCAGACAAAGAGCAAAATCAATGAGCAGACAACAGTGCAAACAATGAGCAAAAACAACAAGCAAACAGATGAGGGTGTCATCTCAGGAGGGGAAAGTGTAACTAGAAACTATGCTTTTGAATCTGTAACTTTAATAAATTGACTATTAACTTGTAAAGCCTAAACAAACCTCTGAATAGTATTTTCTGCTCTTAAAACTGCCCTTTGGGTATACTACAAATTCATATATAATATCTTCATAACCAGCCTTAATTCCTTCTGTTAGTTCCTTTATGACATGTTTTACACACAGCTCAGAATTTCAGTTACTTTATCCACACCGTCATTTATCACTGTGCTTATGGGTACTTTTCACAAAATTTCAAATTGATACTTATCAATTTGATATCCAAGAGATGCTTAGTAATTAAAATCACCAAGATTTCCTGGTACAATAACATAAGTTCCAAAATTGAGATAAACTGTAAAATAAATAAAATTTTGTAAAAACACCCCAAAATAATGTACTTAGAGCTTCTTTGTGCCATAAAAATTTAGCCATACAAATTGGGTCTTTGACCAACCAGCACAATATATGTGATCCTCTATAAAACATATCCTGCCTCCAATTTCCCAAAGTTTTAATTTAGAGACCATTAGCAGAAACACTCTACCTGGCATAACTTGACAAAGGGTGTAGCACAAAAATAAGTACTCAATACATATGATATTTATAGACCATTTTGAGATCTTTTTTGTCCAATTCTAAAAATATTGTTTTAACATATGAAAATAGTGCTATTTGCTTTGTTTTCCAGTAGTGGTAATTTTAAAAAGATAAAATAAGTACACACTGTTGTAATGGGTGTGAACCTTTCCTGTAAATATAGAAGAGCATGGTGGTCATAAAATATTTTTTGTCTTCAAAAACAAAATTAAAGTACAATTCTGAATGGAACATGTCTCCAATTACAAAGCAAAAGGACAGAGTAATAGACCAATCAGCAAAAAAAAAAAGAAATAGATGCATACAGATTTAACTAAAAAGTCTTCACACCATTTCTTCTATGATCACACTTTCCTTTACAGTGATCAGGGTTTCTCAGCTTTTTAAATCATAATTGTCTATGATTAAATTTAAGAATAAAAAAGCAATAAAGAGAAACTTCGTTTGGCTGCCATGAGAGTTGCTGGTATTAAACTTGACCTTCTTCCATCAATAACTATAAAATCCGACAAAATAAATGAGGCAAACTATTGTCAGATATTGGACACCAAGGAGCTCAGGACTGATATCCTGAGAGAAAGGAAACCCATGAAGTGGCTCTCATATTCTGGCTGGCTTTCTGCCTATAATACTTTCCAAATCATAGGGGCTCCAAGAGGACCGAAGCAGAGCACAGCAATCTCACTGAGCTGAACAGGCAAATAATGAAGTTCCAAGATGGAAACAGACTAGAATTTGCAGGGCATGGTACCAGAAAGGAGGGGCTTGAGAAGATCAGTTCCTAGAAGACTGTGTGGGAGTTCCCTGCAGATGCTTGGCTGAGGGCAGGGCAACACATGTATAGGGCAAAGCTCTTCAAGGCCTGGCAGAGAGAGACTGCTGCAGGCTTGGTTGCCGATGGAGGTACCAGAGGTAGCTCAGTGCTGAGAGACTGTGATGTTCCAGCATAGTCAGATTGGGGAGACCCTGTTAGGCATTTTGGGTACTCATCTGAGACCCCAGGAAGGCCATGTAATAGGAGGAAGGATTATACTCTCAAATGTGGGGCATGCTTTAGATCAAGCACTGGCGAACTTTTTTTTTTTTTTTTTACAGAGCCAGAGTAACCATTTTTAGGCTTGCAAGTCATATGGTTTCTTTTGCAACTACTCAGCTCTGCCATTGGATCATGAAAGCAGCCCAGAAAAGATATAAATGATTGAGCATGGCTGTGTTGCTATAATACCTTATTTATAGAACCCAGGATGATCTAAGTGTTAGAATTGGCAGACAAGGACTTAAAAATTGCTATTATACGTATATTTAGGAACTTAAGAAAAAGATGGATAAAGTTAATGAAAAGTGGGGAATCATACCATAGAAATGGAAACTATAAAATATAACTAAATGGAAATTCTATAACTTAAATTTACATTACTTAAAATGAAAAATTCATTAGACAGGCTTTACAGCAGTTTAAAGATTATAGGCTCTCTGATGACTCAGCGGGTTCTCAAGATGGCGCTGCAGAAAGACAAGAAGCCTAAGAAGTCAACCTGGAAGTTTAACTTGGATCTTACTCATCCAGTAGAAGACGGAATTTTTTATTCTGGAAATTTTGGTACCTTCCCTAGTGAATATCTAGGGTTTTCTTCCCTAGTTTTGCATTTTTCTGTTTTAAAATAGGAGCAGTTTCTATGGGAGAAGGTTCTAGTCAATGGAAAAATTGGAAATCTGGGAAATGTTGTTCACATTGAATGCTTTAAGAATAAAATCACAGTTGTTTCTGAGAAACAGTTCTCTAAAAGGTATTTGAAATATCTTACCAAGAAATACCTTAAGAAGAACAATCTTCGTGATTGGCTGCGTGTGGTTGCATCTGACAAGGAGACTTATGAACTTCATTACTTCCAGATTAGTCAAGATGAAGATGGATCTGGGAACCAGCTGTGGCTCAATTGGTAGGTCTCTGGTTTACCACATGGGAGGCCCCAGGTTCGGTTCCCGGGGCCTCCTAGAGAAGGCAAGCCGCCATGCGAGCAGGCAAGCAGCCACGCGGTGAGCTGACTCAGCAGGATGCTGCAGCAGGGAGAGACAAGCAGACACAGAAAAACGCAAAGCAAATGAACACAGCAAGCACAAGCAGCAAGGGGGGGATATATAAATAAATAAAAATAAATCTTTAAAAATAAATAAATAAATAAGATGGATCTGAGTCTGAAGACTAGGTGAAGCCTCCCCTCATAGGGCTTTACATACTAATAAAACAATTTGCAGTGTACAAGTTAAAAATCTAGAAATGGACTTTTAATTTATTGGTGAATAAAAACATAATACTTTCTGGGGAAAAAAAGATTATAGAAGAAAAAGTCAGTGAGCTTGAAGATGGATCAAAAGAAATTATCCAACTTGAAGATCAAGAGAAAAAATATCTTAATGAGTAGAGCCTTGGTGACCTACAGGACAATACCAAATGGTCTAACATATAAGTAATGGGAATACCAGAAGGAAAAGAGAAAGAGAACAAAGCAGGAAAAAATATTTTAAGGGAAAATTGATGAAAGTTTTCTAAATTTGGTTTTAAAAAAGTCAATTTAGACACAAAGAAAAATATACCTACATATATCATAATCAGAATGCAGAAAATCAATGATAAGGATAAAAATCTTAGAAGCCAGAGAAAAAATTGCATTACCTTCAAGAGAACAATAATAAAAATTTAAATTAACTTCTCAACAAAACAATGGTGGCAAGAAGTCAGTGGAATGAACCTTTAAAGTGTTGCAAGTAAAAACTATTAACCCAAAATTCTACTTCCAGCAAAATTATCATTCAAAAATGTGAAGAAAATAAAGACATTTTCAGATAAATTAAAGATGAAAGAATTTGTTGCCAGCAGACCTGCACTATAAGAAATACTAAAGCAATTCTTCTGGCTGAAAGAAAATGATACCAAATGGAATCTCAGATGTATAGGAAGGAATAAACAGCATGAAAAAAAATGATAAACATGTGGAATTTTTTTAAACTACCTTTTATCTCTTGATTCCTTTAAAAGACAATGACCCTTTAAAGTAAAAGTAGGGGAGTAGGTGTACCTCAGGGGCTGATCACCTGCTTCCCATGTATGATATCCCAGGTTCAATCCCCAACCTCCTAAAAACAAAAAAAAAAATTAAAAATAAAGTAAAAGTAGTAACATTGTAGTGTGAGGTTTATAAAGTCCATAGTAGTAAAGTATATGACAGTAGCACAAAGAATGAAGTAAAAAGGATAGTACCAGTATAAGTTTCTTTCAGTTTATATAAAGGGGTACAATGTTAATTTAAAATAGACTGTAATAATAATCTAATAGAGCAAATTTTTTACAATGCTAAAAATAATTAATTCAACAAAGAGAAAGCAGGAAAAGAGGAACAAAAAACAAATGAGACAATTAGAAAACAAATACAAATTGGTAGGCCTGAATCCAACCATATCAATAACTAAAAATGTCAATGGACTAAATTCCCCAATTAAAAGGCCAATTATCAGACTGAATTGAAAATGCAAGACTGAATTATAGGCTGTCTATAAATGATGCAGGTTAAATATAAAGGAACAAATACTTTGCAGGAGAAAAAGATGTATCATACAAACAAGACATTTAAAAAGTTGGTGTGGTTATATTATTATTAGTCAAAATAGACTTCAAGTCAAAGGGACATTTCATAATGATAAAAGGATCAGTTCATCAGGAAGTCATATTGATCTTGTATGGATGCCTTTAATGTTACAGCTTTAAAATGTATTAAGTAAAAACTTACAGAACTAAAGACAGAAGTAGACAAACTCACAATAGTAATAATTGGAAACTTTAATTCTCTCTTTCAGCAATTGATAGAACAAGTAAGGGCAAAAATCACCCTGACCAATACCTATCAAAGGACAACTCTGCCTGTTAGTTTTTCTCTTTGAGGCACTTAGTGCAACCCAATGTACTCATAAGGAAGTGGAAAAATAAAAATATAATTAACTCCAATGCACTTTTTAATAATACAAATTTTTATAAAATGCCACTTTCTTATCATAATCTTTATTTTCATAAAAGTCTTAGAACTGCTGCGTTTGCTCACGCAAGATATGGAAAGCATCTGCCAGTGGTTTTAGTCAAAACAATTCTCCAAATCAGACAAACATTTTGTCGGAAAAAAATCTGACTTCATATTTCAATTTGAATGGACTTGTTAATACATGTTCTCAAGCCAACTATCTATGTATTCTAAACCTGTGACCTACAGACAAGATGTGGACCTGTGCCATAAATTTCTCACCTAAGTGAAATAAGGTGCTGCCTCTTTCATTATTTCTCACTAAGGACCCACTCTGCCATTCTCTCACTGGACACTTCATTAGGAGAAATGCATTTTTCACAGTAAAAGTAGATAAAAGAAGGGAGATCATAAAATGAAAATTGTCACCATGTCCATTGCTCCAGTATTATATATGAAATCAGAACATCTGAATATGGGCTGAAAAGCCTATGTTTCACGGTATTCCATCAACAGAAATAGTAAAAAATACATGGCATGTTTATAGTGCTTTGACTAAAGAAAGCATCACAGACACCAAGTTTTCAGAGTCCCATGGTTGGCAACCTAGTTTTTATACCCCAGGATAATATCCCAGAGTACAGTAATGGTATAACCTTAAATATACATATAAAGACAAAAAGACAATTGGGAAAAAGAATTAAGAAAGGAGGACACACTAGTTCTGATACTTTGACCCACTGAGGGTCAAATGCAGAAATGGGATTCTCAAAGAATTTTAGAGATCTAGCCCAACAGTCACATTTATAAAAGTGGAAGCTGGAGACTGGGGAAATTATGTGCCCAAGGTTACATAACCAGTGGCAGAATTAGGCCTAGGCCAGGGCCCCTAAACTCCCAACCCAATATTCCTTCACAGTACCATAAAATGTGACAATACAGCCAATGATGTGATAATCTTGTGTTATTAAAAAGCAGCTAACAGGAGGTGACATCATCGAGATGGGAGTGTAAGACATCCACTGTGATCATTGCCCCAGATAAATAAATGGGCATACTCAATTCTCTTGGAACTCTGGAGGATGAGCAAGACTGAAGAACAAATCAATGAATGCTGAATTGGGAGGGGGGCACCTAAAATGGTAAGAGAGCTGTGGGACAAAATTACTGGTCCATATCCCTGGTTCGTATGACTCATGGTGGTGGCTCCAAGCCCAGGAACTTTTCCACCATGGTCTCTGACTACAGATACATCCACCTCATGCACTGGCACACAAGGCCTCGAAGCCCCATAGACCCATAGCAGAGGTCTATGTGTGTGCAATCATAAAGGTTCCCAAAGCCAAATTGGCCCACACCAGCACTTCAGCAAACCATGCACACCTCCACTCCAGATTACTGGGGTCTAATGACTGATACACCTAAATGGAAACATGGATGTCTTTGTGCAGCGACCCCATCTGGCTCCATGGAGGACAGACTCAGAGCATGAGTCTGTGTCCCCAAACCAGGAAGTTACCAGAGGCAGAAAAGCTGTGCATAACAGAGGGAGCAGAACTGCTGAATGATGGTGTGGTCTCAGGTCTGGAAGTTGGACTGAAAAGGAAGGCCAGAGTGCAGGAGTGCAGCTAAGCTGACTGCTGCTGCCTGGAAGGAAAAACTGCATAAAAACAAAGAGAACAAGCCAAGGTTTCCAGGAGAAGGAATTGGAGAAGAAAATCTTCTCCTAGAGGGGAGACAGTCACACATACTAAGGAAATCTTGAAAGTTGCTAGGCACAGCCAGGGCAAGATGCAGGCTCAGAGAGACCTGAGAAAAGCTAAACTGTTAACCACAGGCTGTTCTAAAGGTTCAGTATAAATTGGGCCACGAATTGAAGAAAAGGCTTAACACACAGCCAATCTATAATAAAACTTTAGGTAAGAGGGAGAAATTGACTTCCAGAGTTAGCACATTAAAAAATTAAATGTCCAGACATCAACAAAAGATCACAAGTCATAGCAGATAAAGATATCACAAGAAAAGAAAACCACAGGCCAATTTCTCTTAAGACCTTAGATGCAAAAACCCTCAATAAAACATTGGAAAATTGAATCCAACAGCATATTAAAAGAAACACCATGACCAAGTGAGATTTATCCCAAGAATGCAAGGGTGGTTCAACACAAGATAAGCAATCAATATAATACAATATATTAACAGAATAAAGGGAGAAAAAAAATCATATCATCCCAACTGTATTAGTCAGCCACAGGGATGCTTTTTGTAATATACTAACAATTGGTCGGTCTTTATAAAGGGTATTTATTTGGGGTAGAAGCTTACAGTTACCAGGCCACAAAGCATAAATTTCTTCCCTCACCAAAGTCCACGTGTTGGAGCAAGACAGCTGCCGACGTCTCCAGGGTTCAGGCTTCTGGGTTCCTCTGTTCCCAGGGCTGTGTTTCTCTCCAGGCTTAGCTTCTGTTTCCTCCACAAGTTCAGCTGTAGACCATGAGGCTCTCTATGCTTTGCGTCTCTCCACAAGGCCAGCTGTAGACTATCAGGCTAACGGCTCACTTGTTTTCTCCTGGAGGGCTTCTCTCCAACATCAGAACTGCTTCTCAAATCTGCTTCTCCCAATCTCTGTCTTGCTTTTTAAACTTGAGACCACACCCACCGAGGGGTGGGGCTCAATGCCCTACTCACTGCAGCCCAGATGAACAGTTCAGTTTACAAGCATAATCCAATTTATATTTTTGGAATTCATAATTAAATAAAACTGTCAAACCATTACACCAACTGATGTAGAAAATGCTTTTGACAAAATCCAACATCCTTTCATTATAAAAATGCTGAGAAAAAATAGGAATAGAATGCAATCTCCTCAACATGAGAAAGGGAATATGTGACAACCCCACAGCTGACATTATACTCAGTGAAAGACTAAAAGTCTACCCACTGGGGTCAGGAACAAGATAAGGATGCCTCCTTTCACCACTGCTATTCAACATTGTACTGGGAGTCTTTGCCTCAGCAATTGGGCAAGAAAAAGAAATAAAAAGCCTCCAAATCAGAAAGGAAGAAATAAAATTATTTCTTTTCACAAATGACATGATCCTTTATATAGAAGATCCCAAAGTATCCACCAGAAAACTACTAAACTGATAAACGAATTCAGCAAAGTGGCAGGGTATAAGCTTAACATGGAAAAATCAGTTGTGTTTCTATATACCAGCAAAGACTATTTTGAATGGAATTTTTTTAAAAATCCCATTCCCAATAGCATCTACAAAAATAAATTACCTAGGAATAAACTTAACCAAGAAGATGAAGAACTTATATACTAAAAACTACAAAACTTTGCTGAAAGAAATAAGAGATCTAAATAAATGGCAAGACATCCCATGTTCATTGATAGGGAAGACTTAATATTATTAAGATGCCAATACTATCCAAAGCTATCTGCAGATTCAATACAACACCTACCAAAATCCCAGCAACATTTTTTTGCAGAAATGGAAAAGCCAATCCTTAAATTCATAGAATCACAAGAAGCCCCAAATAGCCACATCAGTATTGCAAAAGCACAACAAAGTTAGAGGGTTGACAGTTTCTGATTTCAAAACTTATGACAAAGCCACAGTAATCAAAACAGTGAGGTACTGGAATAAAGATAGACATATAGACAAATGTAATAGCATTGAGAATTCAGAAATAAACTCAAGCATTATAGCCAATTGATTTTCTGTAAGGGTGCCAAGTACATTAACTGGGGAAATTATGGTCTTTTCGGCCAATGGTTGAACAAATGGAAAAAATGAAAAACTGGATACTCACTTCCAAAAGAATGAAATTGTATCCCTACTTCACACTATATTGAAAAATTAAATGGATCAAGGACCTAAACTTAAGAGCTAAAATCATAAAACTCCTAGAAGGAAACATGGTGTGGGCAGAGAACTTTCATAACTTTTGATTCAGTAGTGATTTCTTAGATATGATACCAAAAGCATGAGCAACAAAATAAAAAAAAACAGATAAAATGAACTTCATCAAAATTTTTGTGCATCAAAGGACATTATCAAGAAAGTGAAAAACAACCTGCAGAATGAAGGAAACTGATGTAAATCATATAGCTGATAGGATTTAATGTCCAGAATATATAAAGAACTCCTACAACTCAATAATAAACAACCCAATTGAAAACAGGCAAAGGACTTGAATAGACATTTCTCTAAAGAAGATATACAAATGGCCAGTAGCATAAGAAAAGATGCTTAACACCATCTGTCATCAAGGATCTGCAAATCAAAACCACAAGATATGACTTCACACCCACTAGGATGGCTATTTAAAAAAATGAAACAAAGTAATAAGTGTTGATGAGAATGCAGAGAAACAGGAACCCTTACACATTGTTGGTGGCCCTGTGGGATGGTGCAGTCACTGTGAAAATCAGTATGGTGGTTCCTCAGAAAATTGAAAATAGAATTACCATATGACTCAACAACCCACTTCTTGGTATAGACCCAAAAGAATTGAAAGTAGGGACTCAAACAGATATTTGTACACCAGTGTTCATCACAGCATTATTCACAATTGCCAAAAAGGTGGAAGCAACCCAAGTATCCATCAATCCAACTATCAGGGGGGTTCTAAGACCCCTCCAGAATGGGTGGTACTTTAAACGGGACATAGGCAGGAAGGTCAATCCATACAGACCAGAGGGTCAGAGTCGGCATAAACTCTGCAACAGTGGGGACTTTGTAAGCTCAGGCATATTGAGCTTATAATCCTGGTGCCTAAATAAAGATAAAAAATAAACTGGAAAGTTCTCTCTGGAATCAGCAGCTCAAATCAAAATACTCATTTCCTGTTAACAAGAATCTAGAGATCTTTATAAATGATTTTTTACAATGGGTAGTATTCATCCATCAACACTGGATATGGATAAACAAAGTGTGGTATATACACACAATGGAATATTATTCAGCCATCAAAAGGAATGAAGTTCTGATGCATGCTACAACATGGATGAACCTTTAAGAGATCACATTGAGTGAGTATTCATTTATATGGTAATAAATGTGAAGTTTGAAAACAGGCATAATTATTTTAATTTATTTAGTGATTTCAATTTAGTCCATGCCTTACATTTAAATACAGTGATAAGTGGGGTTTTTTTCTTTTTTTTCTTCTCCCCCTGAGATGGCTCCCTTGTCTGTTTGCTCATTGTTTTTGCTCATTGCTTGCTCGTTGTCTTGCTCGTTGTTTTTGCTTGCTATCTGCTCATTGTTCTCTCTTGCTGTCTGCTCGTTGTTTTTGCTCATTGCCCACTCATTTTTCCTCGATGTCTGCTCGTTGTCTGTCTGTTTTCACTAGGAGGAACCAAGAACCAAACCTAGGACCTCCCATGTGAGGGGCAGGTGCTCAACTGCTTGAGCCACATCCACTCTCTATAAGTGTTTTTATTTCCATTTTACAGAGATGACACAGGAACTAAAAGATGTTAAATAGTTATGTAACACGGTATGCAACCAGAGACAAAGAATATATTTAAAGGAAAATCTGAAGCAGATGGAGTCAAAGTAGGCTTTACTTATTTGCTTGTACACTTACACCTTTTAAAACTGAGTTTTTATCAACTGAGTACCATAAAAGACTTTGTCCATTATCAGCTGAAAAATTCTGGCCACAACTGTGAACTGCTGAACTCTGTCTCTAATACCGGAGGCATTAAATCTATGGGATCTGAAGTCTTGGTGTCCTTTCTACAAATCATATTTTGCATGCCATGACTTAGTGTGTGTGAGGTTTAAAAGCTATTTTAGTTGTTAAGTCACTTCCTCCTTGGAGTAAAAACTAAAAGTAAATTCCCTTTTGACTGTATTACTATTAAGCATTCTTCTTCCCTTTGCTTCCTGCCCTCCTGCCAGGAGTTAAGATAAGTCTGTTTACTCACCCAATGGTATGTGAGTTGCCATAAATTATCCAAAGTGATACAGGTAGTAATAGTTGGGATGAGAACTAGAATCAAGGTTTATCTGATTACATAAAGGATACTCTTCTTGGCTATAGTTATTGGTTAGTGAGATACTGCATCATAATTCCAGTTTTCCAAGAGTTTTAAGTTTATTTATTTTATTTTATTTTTTTAAAGATTTATTTATTTTATTACATATCTCCCCTACCCCCCGCTGCGGCGACGCGCTGAGACTGGTCACTGCGCAGGCGCGGCTCTCCCGCTTGTGGGCGGCTTCTGCTTCCTTTCACGGCTGGCTCTCAGTTCGCGGGTGGCTGGCTGCGCTCCATTCACGGGCGACCTGCCCTGCCCGTGGCGGCTTTGCCCTGTCCATGGCAGCTTTTTGCCCTGCCCACGGCGGCTCTGGTCCACCTATGGCAGCTTGCCATTCTCAAGGCGGTCTGCCCACTAGGAGAGGTCCCCGGGAACCAAACCCGGGGCCTTCCATGTGGTATGCCGGCGCCCTATCCACTGGCTATCCAGTCGGCCCCAAGAGTTTTAAGTTTAAAAGATTATTTTTCTGTAAACTATTTTGTCTATATTTTAATGTCTAATATGGAAAAGAAAATTAACCAAACAATTACACTCATAATCACAATTTTGTAGATGCAGAAACTGAGAGGAAAACTAATATTTATTAAGCATCTACTATTTGACAGACGTTATACATACTTTATCTCATTTAATTCTCACTACACTGTAGTGTGTTAATTATTAAGCAGGAATTATTCTCTTCACTTTACAGAAAGGGAGACTAAGGCTGACAGAGGTCAAGAAATTAAAGTACAGAGTAGGGTCAGGTCAGGAGTCCTATCCACATTTGTCTGGCTCAGAAGACCATGTTATTTAGAAAGCATGCTAACTGGTGAGGGGATGTGCCCATTTTTGCAGAGCTAGTAAAATCGGTAACATTTGATATTGTCATGTTCTCTTATCAGTCACTCAACAAGACAGCATTTATCATTGCATCCCATACTGGAGGTACCAGACTTAAACACAAATCCACTATTCTAAGCTCAAAGAGCTTTCTACTTCACCATCCAGAAAATCAGACTGACAAGCAAAATTCTATAGTCAAAATCTGTTTTGCCACCACTTTACAATGTGACTTGTAATACCAAGAATTTTTACAAGGCTTTTAGGGTTGGCATCACTATGGCACAACTATTTTTTCAGATAGCTCATACTTAATTCTACTACTTAATAGAAGTTCAGTTGAGATATTATCCTAGGAGAAAGCAATACAAAACCCTGAAAATTAGCAAGCGTACTCTTCCTAACACCACTCAAAATGGAACTTAAAATCAGAATTATGGAAGTGCAATATTTAAGAAAGTATCATATTATTTAGGATATGCTTTCAGATTTGGAGAAATAGAGAGAGGGAATGAAATCTGTAGTTATAAAAACCAAAAAATCTCCAGGATCCAATAAGTTGAAGAGAGAAGTGAGTCTAGAGGTAATATCAGAAACCTGCTCCTCTCTCTTCCAACTTGCTCAGTTACTTCACTCAATTGCTTTAATTCACCTATTTACCCATTCAAAGTACGTATTAAATGCCTACCACGTGCTAGGTCCTTACAAAGACTTAGGAAGAGACATGAAGCTTGAAATGCTGAGAAGCCCTTACGTGAGAGCAGTTGGTCGAGGCTGGATCTTTCAATCCTCTCCCCCTAAGTAAAGGTAGGGTTTAAACTTTAAGGGGTTCTTAACCTTTTTTGTTCCACAGACCCCTTTGCCAGTCAGGTAAAAACCACGGACTCCTTACAAAGTCCACACTGTACTGTGTGTTATTTAATAAATATATCAGGGGCCGGCTGTATAGCCCAGTTGGTAGGGCACCGGTTTACCGCATGGGAGGCCCCAGGTTAGGTCCCGGGGCCTCCTTGAATGGGCGGACCACCTCGAGAAGGTAAGCCAACGCGGGCGGGGCACGCTGCCACCGCAGGCAAAGGCAAAGCCCCCGCAAGCAAGGGCGAGCCCCCACTAGCAGGCAGGCCACCACGCTGGTGAGCTGACTCGGCAGGTCACCCCAGCAGGGGGAGACGGGCAGACACAGAGAAACGCAGAGGAAAAAAAAAAAATGAACACAGCAAGAACAAGCAAAAAGGGGGGAGGGATGTATAATAAATTTTTTAAAAATCTTTAATAAATATATCACACCCACACAAACACGTCCCCACAAGAATAACTTTTTTTGAATTTCAATTTAAGCTCACAGACTCTTGTTAAGAACCCCTGGCTTAACGTAAAGAGGCAAGATTCCATCTGGGAAATGGAAATGTCTCAACCAGCAAAGAGATGTCTGCTGCCAAACAAAGAGCTTGAAGGATAAGGTGTTGACTGGTAACCAGAGAGAAATGAAATTTTCTTTAGTATGAGGTAGTGAGAGGTGTTCTAAATTATGATTCTCTTATAAAAATTCCATAATCACAAAATAATATCGGTGGCTTTGCCAGGTATAGATTAAGTCTTGTAAGTAATTAGTAATAGATTTAATTATATTGTCATTTTCCTCATTCTCCTTAATGCAAATTCTATAATATTTGCTTATTTTAAGTCCAAACTTGTAAACGCAATAATGTTTGTATCTCTTCCATATTTTTTTTTAAAAGCATCCCTTGATATTACAGTCCCTTTTATTTAATTCAGTATTTTTCATATTTCCTTCACAACCAATCCTGAGTGGCACCGGTTGGCACTCAAACCACAGCCTTCCAGCTCACACCCATAACCTCTCAGACTGTACTTAACTGCCAGTCTCAGTCTCTGCCCTCCCTTCATCCTCTCTGGAGTGAAGTGAAGTGAAGACAGCAAAAGAGGAAGCAGCAGTGCCAGCCTTCCAAAAGACGAGGAGGAATAAACTAGAGAGGGCAGTGATAATATGGTCTCTGGGTAGATCCTGAATGTTAGGCCTTCAGATAGGATGGAAAAGGGAAGAGAGGCCAACTGAAGAGCTGCTGATGGCCCCACTGCTGAGCTCACTGCCTGTGCCCTTCTCAGGAGGTTTGCATCCCGGATATGCGATATATTCAGGCAAGAGTGCTCACAGACCTTCAATGCAAAACTATCCATCCACATAGAATCTGGTAAAAATTACCTGAGATTTCTGACATGTGGACAGTCCTAGCTTGGATTCTCCCTATTCATATTCATTTGATATACCTATTCATTTTATCATTTTGATGGGAATTTGAG
>PVKH010015241.1:0-16168 GCA_004027955.1 Chaetophractus vellerosus | reverse complement strand
ACGATGAGGCTTTCTATGCTTTGCGTCTCTCCACAAGGCCAGCTGTAGACTATCGGGCAAACGGCTCACTCCAACATCAGAACTGCTTTTCAAATCTCCTTCTCAAAATCTCCTCTCTGCTTCTCTCCAATCTCTGCTTCTACTTGAGACCACCCCCACCGAGGGGTGGGGCTCAACGTCTCACTGACGTGGCAATTAATGCCCTACTCATAACTTAATCATGCCCAGATGAACAGATTAGCTTACAAACATAATCTAATTTATATTTTTGGAATTCATAATTAATTCAAACTCAAACCATTACATACAGAAAGACGAACTAAAAGAATGAGCACTAAAATCTACCTTAATTAATTTTTTAAAATAAGGGTACTTTGTTTCTCTACAAAATTAAAGTAACTGTTTACAAATCTGCAGCACAATTCTAACATTTTAAAAGAATTTCAGTGTAGATTTCAGCCTGCTTATTGACTTTTGAATAAATATAACTGAATTGAGCTCAAAACTTTGCCAAGCTTACTGAACACTATTTGATGACTTTTAGGAAAGATTAATCTTGGTATGAAAATGCTGAAATGGGAGTTAACACTGGTTTATATAACTGAATGTGTTGCTGACTCATGAAGTCAAAATCAAGGAATTTGAAAATGTTTTAATATTCTTCATACAAGTTTATTTGACATCCTGTGCTTTAGAAATGTGGGGAAATATACAATTTATGGAAGGATTGGAAAACTTGACATTTCTTACAATATATCACTATTACTGTCAGTAGATATAGGGACTAAATTTGTAACTTCCTATGATAGTAACCATCATTTACTGAGGCTTACTGAGTAGCAATCACTGTCCTAACCTGAAATATGTTCTCTCAGTTGAACATTCTTTCATAGTGTAGTGGGCTGAATTGTGTCACCCAAAAAGATATGTTCAAGTCCTAACCCATGGAACCTATATACGTGGCCTTATTTGGAAATAGATCTTTGCATTTGCTTTCAAGTTAGCATGAGGTCATACTGGATTAGGGTGGACTCTAAATCTAATTACTGGTAACTTAATAAGGAAAAAGAGAAGGATATTTACACATAAAGACACAGATACATCAGAAAGAAGACCCTGTGGTGATGGAGGTAGAGATGGAGGAGTCCAGCTATAAGCCAAGGAACACTAAAGATTGCCAGCAACTACCAGAAACTGGAAGAGGAGAGAAAGTATTCATCCCTACAGGTTTCACAGAGAGCATAGGTCTGCCAACACCTTGATTACAGACTTCTAGCCTCCAGAAGTGTGAAAAAATAAATTTCTGATGTTTTAAACCACCCAGTTTGTGGAAATTTGTTATGGCAGCCTTAAAAACTAATATTGATATGTTACTTATTTAAAATAAACTTGGGCTTAGAGAGTTTAGTTAACTGGACAAAAGTTAAAATTCACATACAAGTGACCACTAATATATGATATGACACAAATTATCAGCTAGGTTTTATTCTGCTATATTGAATGGTTTGTATATAGCTGTAGTATAATATTCATCTTTATAAAAGAGAAAACAGATTCTAATCTGCTGCATTGCTCACCAGTAAATCTCTAACTTTTAGCTCTTTACATGGGAATGTGCAATATCTGGAAGAAAACAGAGACAAATAAGATTGGGTTGGATAGTCAAATCCAGATATAGGAACTTGAAGATGCTGGATATTATACAGTAGATGACAGAGTATAAATTCATGTACATTGAAGGGATCAACATTTATAAACTGCTAATATTGTTGAATAATCTTATTCAGAGACAGATCCTGAGGTTGATTTGTCCAGATCTGAAAGAATGAATGGAATATTTAAGGTTGTCGTTATCATATGTTGTGAAGTATGAATGTTTATAAATATGTTTAAGAAGGATCTGATTCATGAATTTCAGAATACACCATTGCTTAGAATAATGCCATATTATTTTCTAACCCTATGTAGAAGTCCCAAGCTTTTAGGTCAATAAGGATACTAGCCAAATTTTGTTGTAAAATTCTTTATACCTTTGTGCAGAATAGTGGCTCCCTAAGGAAGTCCCAACCCTAATCTCTGAAATTTGTCAGTATGTTGCATTATATGGCAAAAGAGTTAATGATTTTGAGATTGGGAGATTAACCTGGATTATCAGTTTGGCCAAATAGAGGGGTTCTTAACAAGGGGTCTGATTTCAAGGGGTCTGTGAGCTTGAATAGAAAAAAAATCAACTCAATTATATGTCCAACGTGATAGGCGTGTTGCCTTGTCAAATACTACACCAGAGTTTAATGTTCTTATTCAAGATAAACAACCGCAGTCTGCACATTGATGTGTCTTTGAAAAATCAAATTATCTTTGACTTTCCTATATTTTTGATATATTGGATTATTATTTAATGTGTTAAGAAAAAGGACATATACATAGTATTATATGTTTTTATACTATTTCAATATATGTTAATGATTTCCTTTGTAATTTTATTTTTTGCATTTAAAATCATTCTTGTGGGGATGTGTTGGTTCAGGTGTGATATATTTATTAATTAATACACTGTATAGTGTGGACTTAGTATGATTTTTATTTTGATGTATTATGTTCTGAGTGCAGTGGATAATTGCCTGCAAAATATTGTTAAGGATGACAGAGGTGGTTTTATGACTCCATGGGAAAACTCAAATTTCTAAATGTTTGCTGAAAATGACCATTTGAGCGGATGTTGAACCATGTTAGTTTATCAGGTATTGAAATTGTGGGAAAGTTATAAAATGTAATTTTGAATAACCCTAAAATTTAATTTAAAAACATGCCAATGTTGAATGTCATAAAACTTTCTGCTGCTACATTCTGAGAAGGGGTCCTTGGTTTTCACTTGACTGGCAAAGTAGTCTGTAGAACAAAAAAGGTCAAGAACCCCTGGCCTAATGTAATCACAAGGATTCTTTATAGGAGGGAGATAAGAAGGTCAGACTCAGAGTCAGATATGTGATTATGCAAGCAGAGATTATAAGAATGCAGGCAGCCTAGAGGTGCTGGGGAAGGTGAGGAAACAGATTCTCCCAAAGAGACACCTGAAAGAACAAAGTGCCGCCATCAACTTGACTTTAGGACTTTTCACCTTCAAAATTGTAAGGTAACAGTTGCGTGTTGTTTTAAGCCACTAAATTTGTGGCACTTTGTAATAGCAACATAGGAAACTGATAGCAATGACAAAGTATTTTCTCACCCTAGGTATAAGTCCCAATCTTTCAGGGCCAACAAGGATACTACCCCAATTTTGTTACACAATTCTATCAGAACTTGCTTCTTGACAGAGATAGACATGCATTCAATGGCAAGAGTTTAAGAACTGAAAAGTGCCAAGCTGTGATGAATCCTTCTTTCAGTGTTCTCAAAGCCCTTTCCAATCACCTGTATACTGCTTGCCCTTAGTTTTTGGCCATTGGAAACACTGTTTTAAATGATCTGACTATTTTCAGGTTTCAAGGATTAGTCTTTCACTTCTAAACATTATTTATTCTTTTTTGTTGTATTTTTACTAGAGAAGTTGTGAGTTTACAGAACAATCATGCATGACATACAAGATCCACATACATCACGCTACCACTATTACCTTAAATTGTTGTAGAACATTTGTTAAAAATGATGAAAGAACATCATCATTTATGTGAGATGATGTGGGAGGTGTGGGGAGTGGGGTATTTGGGAATCCCTATAATTTTTGTGTAACATTTATGTAATGTAAGTATCTTTTAAATTAAAAAAAAAGAATAAAAAATGAATAAAAAAGAAAGATCATCATCAAAATATTACTGCTAACTGTAGTTCATAGTTTACATTTAGTGTATTTTCTCATAAAGCACCCTATTATTAACACCATGTATTGGTATTTATAGGAGTTTGATATTATTTATTAATTCTTAAAAAGATATTTGATTATATTTATAAACTGGTCTGTTCCACTGGGTGTAATATCCTTATATTGTATTAAATTCAGATGAGAGGTCTGATTAAATTATGTTAAGATTAGGGCTTTGATTCAACCACACCATTAGAGTATGACTCAGGATTGAGTAACAGCCCCTTGGGCTGATAAAACAGACTCTCATATGGAAGTAGACAGGAGAAGAACACAGAGGAATAGAGACAGCTGGATAGACATGACAGAGGTTCTGGGAAGAGAGATGAGCCTGTTAGTCTACAGCTGATCTTGTGAAGAGAACAGAACACCTGAGCCTAGAAAGAAATGGAGAGAGATAAGCCTTATGTCAGTCTACAGCTGTAATCAGAAGAAACTGGAACCACGGAGCCTTAAGAGGAAGAAGGAAGGCTGAACTCTTGTAGATGTCACCGACCATCTTGCATCAACATGTGGCAACAGGCTTTGGGTGAGAAAGTACCTCTTGTGGTACCTTGAGTTGGACTCTTTTAAGGCTTTGTGATGGTAAGCTTCTACCTCAAATGAATACTCTTTATAAAAGCCAACATAGTTCTGGTACTTTGCATCAGCACATCTTTGACTGACTAATTCAGTCTCCCAATTCATGAACATGAAACTTCCTTCCATTCATTTTGTCTTTGATTTCTCTTAGCAATGTTTATAGTTTTTGTGTGCAGGTCCCATGCCTTATAAAGTCCATCCAATATGTGCACTCAGTAACTCTCAGTTTCAACACAGAGCTGTGCTGTCATCACCTACGTCAATTTTAGAATGTTACCATTGCGTCCAAAGGAAAAATCCTATAGCCCATTATAACCACCTTAGCATTGATATAGTACCTTCTTTGCAATAGATGCAAAAATATTACAATATTACTATTAACTATAGTCTATAACTTACATTAGTTGTATTTTCCCATGTATCACCATATTCTTATCACCTTGTAATAGTGACATATATTTATTCTACTTCATAGAAGAACATTCTTGTATTTGTACTATTAACCACAATCCTCACCCACCACCAAATTCAGTATGTTATACTGTCCCTAGATTATCCTTTGGCTTTTTAAAATTGACATTTATGTCCATATACTATACCTTTCAGCCACAATCACTTTTATGTAACATCAGTTTTAATTATACTCACTATTATATGTTGTAATTAACCCTATTTATTTTCACACATTTTCAATCAACCTTATTAAAAATTCTACATACATTAAGCATCAGCTCCTGCTTTTCAAACTCACTCTATCTTCTAGTAAACTATACTCTAGATTTTAACTTCATGAGTTTACTCATCATATTTAGTTCATATAAGTGATACCATACAATATCTGTCCTTTTGTATATGGCTTATCTCACTCAACATAACGTCCTCAAATTTCATCCATGTTGTCATATGCATATTGAATTCATTTCTTCTTACAGTTGAATAGTATTCCATCACCAGTATATACCACATTTTGTTTATGCATTCATTGGTTGATGGACACTTGGGCTGTTTCCACCTTTCAGGAACTGTGAATTATATGCTATGAATATCAATGTGCAAATGTTAATTCATGTCCATGCTTTCAATTCTTCTGAATATATTCCTAGTTGTGGGATTGTTGGCTCATATAGCAGTTCTATATTTAGCTTCCTGAGGTATTGTCAAACTATCTTCCATTCTACATTCTGACCAACAGTGAAGTAGTGTCCCTATTTCTCCACATCTTCTTTAGCACTTACAGTTTTCTGTTTTTTGAATAGTAGCCATTCTAAAAGGTGTGAAATGATCTCTCATTGTAGTTTTGATATGCATTTACTTTATAACTAGTGATGTTGACCATTTCTTCATATGTTTTTGGCCAACTGTATTTCTGCTTTGAAAACATTTTTATTAAAATCTTTTCCCATATTTTAGTTGGGTGGCTTGTCTTTTTTCATTGAGTTATACGATGTCTTTATATAACATGGATATCAAACCCTTATGAGGTATGTGACGTCTTAGTTTGCCAAAGGTTTACTGATGCAAAGTACGAGAAATTGGTTGGCTTTTATAATGGGAATTTTATTTAGGGTAAAAATTTACAGTTCTGAGGATGTGAAATGTCCAAATCATGGCATCAGCAATGATGCTTTTTCAGGGTCGTGCCATGTGGTGAAGCAATATGGCCGCCAATCTCTCTTGAGGTGTCTGCCTTCCCCTGTAGAATCTACCATCCCCCAGAGCTCAGGTGTGGGCAACCAGGAATAGGGATTGTCTCTTACCTGGCCTCCTCTCTCAGTCTCAGCTGCTCTGCTTTTTCCCAAATTTAGCATATGGCTCATCTCCTCTTGAGCTGATCCATGGGCCTAGCCCCTTGTGTGCCTCTTTCCATGCCTCTGTATTCTGCTAGTACCAGACTCTAGGACCTGTCTCAGTCTCTAGGGGCTTCTCTCTCTTGCTGCAGTTCTCACTCCCACATGGCAGAATTAATATAATATAGCTGCTCCCTTTTCCTCTGTGTGTGTCTCTTTCTCTGTTTCCATATATATCAGATCCAGCAAGAGGGCAGAGACCCAACCTGGTTCAAGCCTCACTGATGCAGTCCAATCAAAAGGCCCCACACCTACAAGAATGGATTAGTTAAAAAACATAATCCTTCTCTTTCAGGTATTCAATAAAGGACTTTAGACTGTCACATGTGGTTTGCAAATATAGTCTCCCATTGAATAGGCTGCCTTTTCACCTTCTTGACAAAGTCATTTGAAGCACAAAAGTATTTAATTTTGAGGAGGTCCCATTTATATATATATAAATATATATTTTTTAGTTGCTTGTGCTTTGGGTGTAAGGCCTAAGAAGCTACAACTTACCACAAGATCTTGAAGATGTTTCCTTACATTTTCTTCTAGGAGTTTAACGGTTGTAGCTTTTATATTTAGGGTTTTGATCCATTTTTTTTCTTCTTTTTTTTTTTTTTGATTTGCTTCTTTGATCCATTTTGAGTTAATTTTTTATATAATGTGTGAAGTAACAGTTTTCTTTCTTTCTTCTGGATATGGATATCCAGTTCTTCCAGCACCATTGGTTAAATAGACTATTCTGACCCAGCTGGGAAGGCTTGACAGCTTTGTCAAAAATCACTTGACCATAGATGTAAGGGTCTATTTCTGAAATATCAATTCAATTCCATTGATCCATTTGTTTATCTTTCTGCCAGCACCATGATGTGTGTTTTTTTTTTTACCACTATAGCTAAGTTATATGCTTTAAAAGACAAGAATTAAAGGTCTTCTAACATTGTTCTTCATTTTAAAGATATTTTTGGCTATTTGGGGCCCCTCACCCTTGCAAATAAATTTGATAAATGGTCTTTACATTTCTGCAAAAATGCATTATTGCAATTGCTTTGAATCTGTAAATCAGTTTGGGTAGAATTGACATCTAATGATATTTGATCTTCCAGTCCGGAACATACAATGTTCTCTTTGCATTCTTTTAGCAACATTCTGTAGTTTTCTGAATACAGGTAATTTTTGTCATTAGTTAAGTTTATTCCTAGTTTATTCTTTTACTCCCTATTATAAGTGGAATTTTCCCTCTGATTTCCTCCTCAAATTGTTCATTAGTAGTATATAGAAACACTGCTGACTTTGATTTTTAATCTTGTGTCCTGCCACACTGCTGAACTTGTTTGTTAGCTCTAATAGCTTTGTTGGGGATTTTTCAGGTTTTTCTAGGTATAGTATCATATCATCAGTGAATAGCAACTTTTAATCTTTCCATGCATATTTGAGTGCCTTTAATTTATTTTCTTACCTAATTGCTCTAGCTAGGACTTCTAGAACAATATTAAATAACAAAATGATTGTGGGCATTTTTGCCTTGTTCTCAATCTCAGCAAGAACACTTTGAGTCTTTCACCATTGAATACGTTGTTAGCTGTGGGTTTTTCACATATTTATGGGAAAGTTTCTTTCTATTCTTATTTTTTGAAATGTTTTATCATGAAAAGATGCTGGATTTTGCCAAATGCCTTTTCTCTATCAATCAAGATGATCATGTGATTTTTCTTCTTTGATTAATGAGTGTGTATTATGTATCCTCATGATATATTTTACTTTTAAGGGGCCAGTAGTAATGTCTGCCCTCTCAATTCTTATTTTATTTATTTTCACCTTCTCTTGTTCTTTCTCAGTCTCACTAAGAATTAGTCTATATTTTTTCTTCTGGAAGAAACAATTTTTGACTTTGTTAATGCTCTCTCTTCTTCTCAATTTCATTTATTTCTGCTCAAATCTTTATTATTTCTTTCCTTCTGCTTGTTTGTGATTATTTTGCTATTCTTTTTCCAAGTTCCTCCAGGTGTGCAATTACATCTCTGTTTTTAGCTATTTCTTCTTTTTTAATGTAAGCATTTAGGTTTTTAAACTTCCCCCTCAGCACTGCTTTCACTGTATGCCACAGGTTTTGTAAAATTGTGTCTCATTTTCATTTGTCTTGAGATATTTGTTTCTCTTGCAATGTATTCTTTGACTCACAGATTGTTTACAAGTGTGTTGTTTAAACTCAATTTATTTGTGAATTTTCCTTTTCTCTGGCTATTACTAATATGCAGTTTCATTTCACTATTATCAGAGAAAGCATTTTTTAATAATTTCATTCTTTTTTGAGAGCTCTTTTATGACCCACACATGGTCTATCCTGACAGAAGATTGATGGGCACTTGCAAAGAACATATATCCTGCTGATTGTGGTTGTAACGTTCTATATATGTATATTAGGTCTAGTTCATATGTCATAGTATTCAAGCTCTTTGTTTCCTTATTTATCCTCTGTCAAGATGTTCTACTCAATGATGACAGTGGTGTATTGAAATCTCCAATTATTATTGTTAGAATGTATAGTTCTCCCATCAGTTTTACCAGTGTTTGTCTAATGTATTTTGGTAATGTTCATAAATATTTATTATTATTATTTCTTTTTGGTGAATTGCCCCCTTTTAAAAATATTTATCTCTTATAATGGTTTGCATTTAAAATCTACTTTGTCCAATATCAGTGTAGCTATCCCAGGTATTTTTTGGTTGCTCTTTGTGTGGAATATCTTTTTCCAGCTTTTCACTTTCAGCCTAGTTGTGTCCTTGCATCTAAGTTGAGTCTTTTGTATACAACATATAGATGGCTGGTATTTTTTTTTAAATCCATTCTGCCAATCTTTGCAATTTGATTGGGGAATTCAGTCCATTAATGTTGAATATTAGTACTGTAAAGCCTTCATCCATTTTATCCTTTGGCTTTCTGTTATCATATCATATTATTGCCTATATTTTTACCCTTTTATTTACCCTTACTAATAATCTTCACTTCTTCTAGCCTTTCTCTCCTGTCTTTTCCTTTCAGGCTGTAACACTCCTTTTAGTATTCCTTGTAAGTAACGTCTCTGGGTGACAACCTCAGCCAGTTTCTGTTTATCTGTGAAAATGTAAAACTCACCCTCATTTTTCAAAGGCAGTTTTTCCAGATAGACAATTCTTGACTGTGAGTATTTTTCTTTCAGTACCTTTAGTATATCATACCACTACCTTCTCACCTCCATGTTTTCTGATGAGTAAATGCACCTAGTCTTATTGAGCATCTGATGTAGGTGATGAATTGCTTTCCTAATGCTGCTTTCAGAATTCTCTCTTTTTCTCTGGCATTTGACATTGTGAATGATATGCGTCTCAGAGTAGGTTTATTCAAATTTATTCTGCTTGGAGTACATTGTCCTTCATGGATATTGATATTATATCTTTCATCTTTCATAATGATTTGAGTAATTTTCAACCATTATTTCATCAAATATTCTCTGTGCAATCCTTTTCCATACACTTTTCCTTCCAGCACACCCATAATGTGTATGTTTGTGTATTTCTCACTGACATTCAATTCCAAGACTATTCAAAAATTTCCATAATTTTCTCTGTTCTCCTATCTTTCAAGTTAATATGCTCTGTCCTCTAGTTTCCTTGTCCATTCTGCTATTTCAAATCTTATGTTTTATGCCTTTAATGTAACTTTCATCTAATTCATTGTGTCTTTCATTCCCATAAGATCTACTACTTATCTCTTCAAACTTTCAAATTCTCTTTATGCTCACCCAGTGTCTTCTCAACTTCATTTATATCTTTTGCCATATTTTTCTTCAACACCTTGAATTGATATAGAGATTTGTGTGAATATGTTTAATTAGTTAATTTAAATCCTGGGTCTTGTCAGGATTTTTAATTTATTACTTTTCCTGGGCTATATTTTCCAGTTTCTTAGGATGGCTTGTAATTTTAGCTGGTGTCTAGGTGTCTGATTATGTTGGTGAGTTTAATCTGCTGGACAGTTTATCTTGCTTGCTTAGTGCTTTTGTTTCAGAGTTCTTCTTTGTGTTTTGATTCAACTTATTCTAAATCTATAAATTGTCCTTCTTAACCTGTACCAGGTTTCCAGGAAGATGGTGTTAAAGTAGGCAGGCAGGGCTCAACTCTCTAACAAAAACCATGGAGAAAGAGCTGAAAGATGTCCAAAGGACCTCCTTTGGGGTTCAGCTATACAACTCCCAAGAGGTTGAAGGACAGAGAGATGAAGAACCCAAAATTACACATATGAGTTACCAATTTTCTGTGGTGGCTGGGAAAAGTTTCCTTCCCCCACCCCCAAGATATTAAGCCAGGGTAAAACCCTTGGTTCAATGCAGCCAACTGAGAGGAGAGGATGTCTTCCTCCTTGTCATCTGTTACAAGGGAAAGGTGAGGGGAAGTTGGGAGGCTTCTCTTCAGTGAATTCAGCCAGCAGAACCTGCTTTAAAATTGGCTCTGGCCAGACCAAAACACGGAAAGTGGAGAGTGAAACAACCCCATGGAAACATGTGCTGGCAAGTGCCATCTGTTGGCTGGTCTGGAAATTGCACAGAGAAAAACTGCTTTTAGGTCTCTCTTAACCCAAACTCCTGGAGGAAAATCTGTGCCCCATTAATGAGGCCTTGGCCTGAATTTGATAACTTCAGCTGAGAAATTTTAGACTTAGAATAAGCAGAACCAAATATCAAAGAAGAGCTGTGAAAAAAAGAAACAATAGGCAAGAGAGAAAAAGTGGGCATCATAGTAAATTCACCAACGTATTCAGATGCTTAGCTATCAGCAAAAAATTACAAGCCATACTGGGAAACAGGAAGAGATGGCCCAGCCAAAGGAACAAACAAAATATTTTGAAGAGAAACAGATTTTAAGACAATTAATACATGATAATCACACAGCTCTCCTAAATCAATTTAAAGAATTGAATGAAAATATGAGGAAAGCAATAAAGAATATAAAGAAGACACTAGGTGAGCATAAAGAGCAATTTGATAGCCTACAAAAAAGTAAGAGGCATTATGGGAATGAAAGACATGATGGATGAGATTAAAAATACATTAGCTGGAGCAGATGTGGCTCAGTGGTTGAAATAAAAGAGCCACCCACACTGACCCTAGAAAAAATAGAAGACCTCAAGAAAACAATCACAAGTGACAATATTGAAACAGTTATCAATAACCTCCCAAAATAAAAAGCCCAGCACCAGATGGCTTCAAGGTGAATTCTGTCAATCATTCAAAGATCATCTAATACCAGTCTTGATCAAGCTCTTCCAGTAAACTGAACAGGAAAGAATGCTACCAAACTCACTCAATGAAGCCAAAATCATCTTAATACCAAAACCAAATAAAGTTGCCAAGAAAAAAGAAAATTACAGACAAGTATCTCTAATGAACATAGATGCAAAAATCCTCAGAAAAAATACTTACAAACCAAATCCAAAACACATTAAAAGAATTATACACTATGATCAAATGGGTTTTATCCCAGTTATGCTAGAGTGATTCAATGCAAGAAAATCAATTAGTGTAATAAGCCACATTGATAAATCAAATAAGAAATATCATATGATCCTACTGATTGATGCAGAAAAGGTATTTCACAAAATACAGCACCCTTTCTTGATAAAATCACTCCAAAGATAGAAATAAAAGGAAGCTTTCTCAATATGGTAAAGTGCATATATGAAAACCCTATAGCTAGCATTGCACTCAATGGTGAAAAACTGAAAATTTTCCTCCCAAGGCCATGAACAAGAGAAGGATGCCCACCATCACTCCTGTTATTCAATATTGGGCTAGACATTCTAGCTAAAGCAATTAGGCTAAGACATCAATTCTACCCAAACTGATTTACAGATTCAACACAATCTGATAAAAATCCCAGTAGCCTTTTTTGCAGAAATGGAAAAGCCAATTATCAAATTTATTTGGAAGGGTAAGGGGCCCCAAATAACCAAAAGTGTATTTTAAAAAAAGAACAAGGTTGGAGGACTCTCACTTCCTGACTTTAAAGCATATTACTCAGCTAGAGTGGCAAAAACAACATGGTATTGACATAAAGACAGACAGATTGAACAATGGAACTGAAATGAAAACTCAGAAATTGATCCTTGTATCTATAGCCAAGTGATTTTTGACAAGGCTGTCAAGCTCTCCCAGCTCGGCCAGAACAGTCTATTCAACAAAATGTGCTGAGAGAACTAGTTATCCACATCCAAAGGAAAGAAAGAGGAAACCTATCTCATACCTTATAGAAAAATTAACTCAAAATGGATCAAGGACCTAAATATGAAATCTTCAACTATAAAAATCCTAGAAGAAAATGTAGGAAAACATATTCACAATTTTGTGATAGGTGGTAATTTCTTAAACTTTATATCCAATGCATGTGGAACAAAAAATAGATTAATGTGACCTCCTCAAAATTAAACACTTTTGCACCTCAAAGGACTTTTTCAAAAGGTTGAAAAGGCAGATGACACAATGGAAAAAATATTTGGCAGTCACATATCTGATAAGGGTTTAATATCCATGATATATAAAGAGATCACACAACTCAACAATAAAAAGCCAAACTACCAGATTAAGAAATGGGCAAAAGAATTGAAAAGAATATTATCCAAAGAAGAAATACAAATGGTGAAGAAACACATGAAAAAAATGTTCGACATCATTAGCAATTAGGGAAATAAATCAAAACTACAATGAAATATTATTTCACCCCTTTTATACTGGCCACTCTTAAAATTTTGGAAAACTGTAAATGTTGGGGAACATGTGGAAAGATAAGAAAGCTTAATCACTGTTGGTGGGAATATAAAGGGTACAGCCACTGTGGTGTACTGTTTGGCACTTCCTAAGGAAGTTATATATAGACTTTCCATGTGACGTGGTAATAACATTACTAGGTATATACCCAGAAGCACTGAGAGCAGTGACACAAACAGTGGAAACCCAGAAAAGAGAGGAGTAGAAGCGTCTCAGGAAAATAGCATGTCTTATTTGTGCTAATATTAAATTGGACATAGAGAAGGTTTTTAAACTGACTGTGACTCTTGCATAAGTGAACATGAACACAAAGTAATGGAAACTGCCTAAAATGTAGTTAAAGGAAAGGAAAAGGAGATACAATGAAGCATGATAGAAGTCAGTGATTATAGAAAAAAAATTAAAATCAATTCATTTTGATGAATTGTGCAGTAAAGCAGTTACATATGTTTTTGTACTGGAAGTTATGACTGTCTTTGTCAGTTTAGTGCTTCTTGATGGAATTTCATTTAGCTTATAAATGAAATCATCTTCAGTGTAGTGAGCAATGTATTTTGTAGCTTTTTCCAGTCAAAATGTTTTATATTAAAGAGAACATTTCTGAAGATCATGGAAGTTAAAAATATTGAACTTTTAAAGAAAAATGTAAATAAATCATTAATTATGGGGGATATATGTGTGTACTTAAGCTATAACAGCTATTGCCCAGGTCATAGAGTCTCCTGCTAGTGAGACTCATAGACCAACATTTTTACACCTAGCTGGTTCCTCCTCAAACTTTTTTTTCCATCCAGTGGACACAGAGATTTGTCCTGATTTTCTCTCTAACTGCTTCACTGTAATGTTCTGCCTGGAGTCTATCCACAAATCCCTACTTTTCCTTTTCATCTTTTCTCCAGATACAAACACATGAATTGATATTTTTAAATGGATGATGTAATAATAGTACTCATGTAAATTGACATGAGTTACCAAAAGTGACAATAAGGAAATTATAAACATTGTTAAGACAATTAGGGAAAAAAGCTAAATATAATGAAAAATATAGTGGTGAATTAAGAACACATAATTTATATTTTAATTTTCCTATTAATAGTGTGCTGTAGTAGAACCTGAGTTCTAATTTTAGGTCCATGTTTACTAGGAAGGTAAATTTAGGCAAATCACCACACTTTTTAGTCATGCAATGATTTGTGGTGAAGGATGAAATGTGTGTGGGTGTGGGTGTCTGGTTTTGGATAGATATTTAATTAGTGCTTATAACACGGGCAGGGGATGTGATTGACAGAAGTACAATAAATGATAGCTTTTTTTTCCTACTAGCACCTCTTCTCTCTCTAAACTTAGAAGCATGAAATTCAGATAAGCAGCAGAAGAAATAGAACAGGCTCTTTTGAAGTCATGTATCCACTAATAGACAAAACAAACAGCAATCAGACAGGCAAAAAATTCTCAGTCATTTGCTTTGAATAATCGATGGTAGACTTGTCTCCAGTCATGCGGGGAATAAACTAACTGCTTGCATTTACAATCCCAAAGTATAAAGATTTAGGTCAGATATAGGTTTTTCTGTGTATCTTACCCTTGGATTTTCCATAATAGGACCACAAGAAAATTATGGCTTAATTTTTCCTGAACGCTCTATATTTCAGATCCTGAACATCCATGCTCATTTATTCTTGCATTTGTTTCTCTTTTTGAATTGCTTTTATCTGAAATTTGTTCATTAGTCTGATCAGCAGCTGTTTCTTCATAGGTTAGAACATGGCCTATTTTCAATAGTCACCAGATGATCAGGTGGATTTGGACCTAAGTTCAATTTCCCCTGGTCAACCACATTGGTATTTTTCTATTGATTTTTTCTGAAAGTTCCATAAATTTTTGGCCTTCACAAAATATTTTCTTACCTATTTAATAACTACTGTAGAATATTTCCTTATTCAAAGAGTAGAAATGTTTAATAGAGCCCAATCCAACACTGAATGAAATAGCAGTCTTTCCCTTTATGCCAAATCCTATTTTGTTATCTACTACGCCACAATTCTCATGAACCAAGGATTTTCTTCCAGATCTTCACTTCAGCCCTTTAATGGAATAAATCACCTTAACTACTTATCCAAAAGGACTCTGTAGAGTTTTTTCATCAAATGGAGAATCACTCTCTCATGGTACCAAATTATCTGAGGCAGACACCATCAAGAATAGACAGGGATATTAAGGGAATAGAGAGATCATCTAAAGAATGCCAGAACACTCCAATGTCCATGGAAAGTAATGATATATTTAAAATTGAAGTTCCCCAAAGAACATTTCATTTTATCAACATGGATCACAGGGCCATGACTGCTAGGGTATATTTGCTTTATTAAAATAGTTGAGAATTTAGGATAATACCTAAAACTCTGTCCCCTTAGTCATTTTCTTGTTGGTTATAGTACTTTACTCCTTCAACCTTCCATTTCATTCGTCCTAAGGGCCTGAAATTTCCACAGTCCATGGGTTTATATCTTTAGAAAATGACAATTTAAGTATAAATATGTTAATCAGAAGGGGATTGAATTTATTGATAAAAACTTAAAGACTAGCATATATTAAGGTCATTTTAGTTACATGACAATATACAGAAATAACTTCTTAAATTTAGAAATTAAACAATATCTTCTAGCATAAAGAGTTGTGACGTAGGCATATACTGATAGCATAAAGAACTCTTGAGTTGGGAAAGTAGGAAAATGAGGATTTTGTGATTTGTCCAGGTTTCTTATGAGATCTTATGAAAGAACAAGTCCTGTACAGCTGGAAGTTGAGGAGAATGGGATAGTTCTTGAGGAGATGAATCACCAAAACAAGGAGACAGAGGCAGGAATTAAAAATTAACATTATCAAATTCACAATTCTTTTGTATATTGTGGAACTGGCTCATGACTCTTTCATTAATACTTATTAAAACTAGATCAGGAGCCATTGGATCTGATCATATTTTCTTCCATTCATTCTGAGTCTATCTTGTTCATGCCCTTATCTCTGTTAAATGAAGTCATAAAACTTAGAGCTTTGATTTCTCTCTCTCTCTCTCTCTCTCTCTCTCTCTCTCTC